>CAUYOR010058935.1:0-22037 GCA_963573925.1 Callimico goeldii | reverse complement strand
TTTTTGAGACGGAGTTTCGCTCTTGTTACCCAGGCTGGAGTGCAATGGCGCAATTCTCGGCTCACCGCAACCTCCGCCTCCTGGGTTCAGGCAATTCTCCTGCCTCAGCCTCCCAAGTAGCTAGGATTACAGGCACGCGCCACCATGCCCAGCTAATTTTTTGTATCTTTAGTAGAGATGGGGTTTCACTATTTTGACCAGAATGGTCTCGATCTCATGACCTGGTGATCCACCCGCTTCGGCCTCCCAAAGTGCTGGGATTACAGGCTTGAGCCACCGCGCCTGGCCTTGGAGCTGATTTTTATATGCTATGCAATTTGCTAAGCCTTTACCATTTGAAAGTTAGTAAGAACCAGTTCTGGACCTCAAATATCTCATGGTTTATTAGATTAATTAAAAATGAAGAAAACACAGAAGAGCAGCATTGTATATTTAGAATAATCCACTTTGAATACATCACCAATAATAAGCAAAGAAATGCAAATTCAAACAAGATTTTCTTGCCCATAAACTTTCTTATTCTGCATCTTTTATTGGAATAGCATTATAGAATCTCATTAAGTAGTTCCATGAATGTGGTAGCAGAGACGTGGTTCTTCTCATTTAGAGAAAGGCTTTTAACGATTCACTTAAAGGTTTATTGGGATCAATGCAAACTAGCTCTCATTTCCAATAACACAGCTCTTAGCAGGAAACTTCCAACGAAGTTCTGTCCTGTCTGTGTGTCCTTTACAGCTGTTGAAATGAGACAGGGTGGATTTCCAACTTAGCTCAATAGCCCTGAGTCTCAGTAAGAGAGAGGTTGGTGGGGAGTGCAAAAGAGAGAGGAGAGAAGAGAGAGAGGAGAGAGAGAGGAAAGAGGAGAGAGAGAATGGAGAGAGAGAGAGAAGAGAGAAAGAGGACAGAGACAGAGAGAGATGAGAGAGATGGAGAGAGAGAAGAGGGAGAGAAGAGGGAGATACAGGAGAGAGAGAAGAGAGGAGAGAGACAGAGAGAGATTACAGAGAGAAAGGAGAGAGGGGAGAGAGAGGAAAGAGAGGAGAGAGAGAAAGAGGAGAGAGCGAGAGAAGAGAGGAGAGAGAGAGAAAGGGCAAGTTTGGGTTGTTTATTGTTTAATTTTTATTTGATGATGAAACTGATATCTAGACACATTTTTTTTGTCTCGTACTGAAGCCCTTAGTGTTGTTTTAATATTGCATTTTACTCAATATTGCAATGAAATAATATTGCAATGAAATAATATTGCATTTCTTACATTACCTAGTGTGGTTTTTCAAGTGCTCTTAATGATACAGTGAGAGAATGAATGAAGTTCAGCAGGATGGGCAGATGTATTCTCTCTATTTTTACGAACACAACACAATGTCGGTAAATAAATAGGTGAATTCTGGATATAAGCAGTATCTCACCAAGCATTGGTCTGATTTATAAGTAATTAGTGCTATGAATCACCACAGGACAGTGTCTACATAGTTTTATGCATTCCATGGCATGTGTCCGTGAGAGAGTAGTTGATCTGCAAAAGATTAACCCGAAGCACTTATAAAAAAAAGTCAAAGGAAATGGGGTGCCATAAAATAAATTCTACTGGAGTTTTCACTGGAATATTAATATCTTCTTTTCCCACAGACGAGGCGCATTTAGGTTGATTATCCACCCTGCCCCCACCATCCCTCTGCGAACTGCATACCAATTCCTCACCTGCAGGCTGGACCAGACCTGTTCTGGGACCTGGTGTGAAAACAGAATTCCCGCCTCACTGGTTATTCTTCAGAGAATGATTTTTATTTCTCTGCCTCTAAATGTCAGAAATCTTTTCCAATGTCCAAGAAAAAAAAAAGTCTCCAGGTCACTGTGCAGGAAAATGAGCACATGTTTTCTACTTTTGCTTCATTCTGGAGGATCCCCAAGAATTTCTGGTCATCTGGAGGCAGAGCGGGGTGGGCACCCACTTCCTCCAGGAAGGAGCACACACCGTCCCATGCTGGTTGAGCTCCTGGTGCTGAGAGAAATGGTGCTGAGCTCCTGTGACCTGTGCCTGAGTCCAGACCTTTTCTGCCCGTTACTTGTGTACTGGGTACTTTGAGGTGTAGGTTCTCTAAGTATTTAATCTTCTTGACAATGCCACTATCACGTTTTGGATACAGAGGGAACTAAGGGTAGAGAGCTTCCATAACTTTCCACAGTCACAGGTTGTAAATCGAAAAACTGAGATGTGAACCCAGGTTTTTCAGACTCCAGGAAGCATCCTCTTTCTGTCCCCCAAGTTCACTGATGGGAGCATCGTCTGCTGGGACCTGAGTACTTGAACTCGATCTGTCCATTTGGTTGGTTGCTGTGATGGTTGATTTTCTGTGTCAGATTGACTGGGCTATGGGAAATCTGAAGAAATGTCATTTCTGTGTCTGTCTGTGACGGTGTTTCCAGAAGACACTGGCATTTGAATCACTGGACGAAGTAAAGAAGATGCTCCTCGCCAATGTACTTTGCTGGGGTGTCTTAGGAATTTCTGAATTCTACCCAGCACACCTCACTTTGAGTGTCCTCGGAGAGCTTCGTGAACAGAGTCTTGGGCAGGAGTGACCTCAGGGCCCTGAGGAGCAACCATAAAAATCGCACCTCAGTCCTGCTCCTTCACATCTTTGACTGGATATTAGAATCTAGAAAGATTAAAAAATAAACCAGTGGAGAGATCTGCCCTTTAGAAAACATTTTTTAATGCTTAAAACATGGCAAAAGTAATGTTTTAAAAGAAATATGCTGTAATTAATCTAAACCAACTTAAAAAGGGGAATACATCATCTTAGGCTAATTGGTTAAAAAAAGAAGATACACGTTGTAAGAACTCTGCCTTGACACACCAAACATAGATACACTAAACGCAGACACACAGACACACATACAGTGATGCACCAAACATAGACACAAACATAGACACACACACTAAACACAGACACACAGACACACATACAGTGACACACCAAACATAGACACAAACATAGACACACAGGCTAAACACAGACACACAGACACATACAGTGACGCACCAAACAGAGACACAAACATAGACACACACGCTAAACACAGACACACAGACACACATACAGTGACGCACCAAACATAGACACAAACACAGACACACACGCTAAACACAGACACACAGACTCATATACACACATACAGTGACGCACCAAATATAGACACAAACATAGACACACACACTAAACACAGACACACATACAGTGATGCACCAAACATAGACACAAACATAGACACACACACTAAACACAGACACACAGACACACATACAGTGATGCACCAAACATAGACACAAACATAGACACACACACTAAACACAGACACACAGACACATACACCAAATACAGACACCCAACATACACACCAAACACAGACACACACCAAATACAAACACACACACACAGCAAACACCAGATTACACACACTAAACAAAGCCAACACCAGGGGCACACACATCAAACACAGACAGACACACACATACACCAAATACAGACACACAGCAAACACCAGATTACACACACTAAACACAACCAACACCAGAGGCACACACACACACATCACAGACAGACACGCACATACACCAAACACAGACACAGACACAAACACCCGGCTGTGGTGCTGCGTTCCCTATTTATGTCCCACCTTGGGTCTGCCTGGGCATGTTTGTGATGGGAGGGAAGCCTGGCATTGGCTAACTCTGAGCCCAATTCTTCCCCAGCCCCATCATGAAGGTTTGGAGAATCAGCGACCTCTGCTCTCCTCCTTTGAATTAACTGTTAACGATCTGTTAAGTGTTGATGTTGATCCCAGGTTGTGATTTTTTTTTTTTGAGACTGAGTTTCGCTCTTGTTACCAAGGCTGGAGTGCAATGGCGTGATCTCGGCTCACCGCAACCTCCGCCTCCTGGGTTCAGGCAATTCTCCTGCCTCAGCCTCCTGAGTAGCTGGGATTACAGGCGTGAACCACTGTGCCCAGCTAATTTTTGTATTTTTAGTAGAGACGGAGTTTCACCATGTTGTCCAGGATGGTCTCGTTCTCTTGACCTCGTGATCCATCCGCCTTGGCCTCCCAAAGTGCTGGGATTACAGGCGTGAGCCATGGCGCCCGTCCAGGTTGTGATATTTTTGATTAGTAAGAATTTAAATCACTCACAAAAACTAGAAAGAGGGAGAAGGTATTTTATCTCTTTCAAATTGTGTGAGGGATGTTTTGTCTTGAATTTCCCTTATCTGACAATCCAGTGGGCACTGGAGGCTGGAGGTCGGGAGGGGATGTCCTGGACCACCAGGGTGAACCCCACAGCACAGGATCACCAACACCCTTTTCACTCTCAGCGCAGAAGTAGCAAGGTGTCGCCTTTGCACTTCAAAGTGCCCAGGAGATAGAGAGCTGTCAGCGAATAAGAAAGATCTAGATTTGAGTTACTGACATTGCAAATGTGGTTGTTGTTAAAACTTGGTGTTGGACACAAGAAGGAATTGAAGAATTAAATAGCAGCAGAAGAACCTAAAACAGATCACTGTTGCTCTTGGCTGACAGGATATTCAGCCAAAGACATCTATGGACTGTGAACCAAGTCTGTTTCTCTGCTGGCAACCCTCTCCCTTCTGCCCCACACTCCCCCTGCTTGTGACTGTGTTTGCAACACCTGTGCATGTGTACAGTGTTTAAACATGCATGGTGGACTTCCGCTGTGATCTCAATATCCTTCCCTCTGTTTCATTTCCTTGGCATTTTTAAAACCTCTCTCTTACGTCGCTTCACATTCAAAGCAAAACAATCTCACAGCAATGAAATAGTCACACTGCAGAATCCCATTTTTGACTTGGTGTATTTGTGTTAAAATATATGCCTATGTATTCATTTTCTATTTCTGCCATACAAATTACTGCACATTTAGCAGCTCAAAACAATACTAATGTACTGCCTCGTGGTTGCGTAGGTGAGAAGGCTGATAGGCTTGGCTGGTGTCTTCGAGCCTCAGAAGCTGAAATTAAGGCACCTGGATGGCAGGTTCCATTCTAGAGGCTCTAGAGGATAATTTGTTTCTAGGCTCCTTTGGTAGGTTCTTGTGCTGAGCTGTTTCCTCACAGGCTGTCAGCACAGCACCCCAAACTCCCAGAGGCGTCCCCGTGTCCCTGCATGGAGTCTTTCTATTTCATGTGCAGCAGCGGGAGCACACTGTATCCTACCATGGCCACACACACCTCCTCTACACACTTCTCTGCTCTCCTGTTCAGCTTTCAAGGGCTCATGTGATTACCCAAGATGCGCCCATGTATCCAGGACACTCTGTCTTGGAGTCAGCTGATGAGCAGCTTTGCTTCCATCTGCAAGGCCCCTTTGCCTTATAGTGTCACATATCCACAGGCGTGAGATCATGGGGGCCAGTCTTGCCTACCACAGTCTGTAGGGGCAGAATTATTTAGGTTGAACTAAGAAAATTCAACCACACTGAATTGAGGAAAAAAATGAAAACTTAATAAAATGGTCATATATCTGACAAGTTCGTATCCCTGAATGTTTGATTTCAGCTGAACCAGGGGATACTGTTGCCAGGACGCTGCCCATCTCTCCCTGTCTCTGCTCCCCCTTGCCTTGACTTCACTCTCAGACATGCTCCCTGCATGGCGTCACTCTCCATTTCAGTTGTACACACAGTGTGACCTCAGTTGACAGACTGTTCCCTGCTACCACCTCTAATCCAGGTGCCAGAACGGAGTCATGGAGCCTCTACTGTAAATACACTCATTCTTGCCTGCTGTGTAGGGAGACACAGGTGTGGCCAGGTCCGCCCCAGGACTGTACAATCCTGGGAGAACACCAGGTGGTTGCACTGGTCTCATCAAAATCCATGGGCTGAGAATGAGGAAAGGATATCTGCCAAGGTAAAACAGAAGCACAGCTGCTGGAAGACACGGGGGATGCTGGAGAGGCAACACCGAGCAATTTTAGGGATTTTAGGTTTTGCCATTAATCCATATGTCATTGCTGTGGACTTCTTTGGGAGTAATTCTGTACATCCATTTGGCACCTAGATGCATTGAGTCTTAGTCTCTATCCCACTCCTCATTATGTTTCAATTGTAGTACGATTTTTGCCCTCAAGTAAACAAAGGTATCTTTTGCAAATCTCAGCATCTCTTTTTGTAGTTGAGGAAAATGTATCGTGCTAGTTGATCTCACCATGAGATCCCAAACCATGTGCTTCAGCTGCAGCTTTTTTTCCTGCTCTGACTCGGGTCAGCCAGGGTGCGCTCTCAGTACCTTCTGCTCTCTGCGCTGATCTCTCTCTGAGACCAAATGTATTCTATGACATGTAGAAAACTAAAACTAGGAAGCCACACATTTCCCTACGTGGCACATGCCTCTTTGCTTTTTAAAGTTTTCACAAAATAGGGTGCAAACCACTGGACTATCTGGGGCAGAGCTGACAATAGACAGAGGATTAAAAATAAATTCTCCCTGCCCTTTCGTGTTTGATCCAGGCAATGCTGTGGACGACAGGTGACCCAAAGGATGGGGATTTGGCTCAGAAGACATGTTGATGCTGCAGCCTGGGTCTCCAGTGGACGCTGCCACATTAGCAGAAGCCACTAAGCGTATCGGCTGGCAGGCGAGTCTTTGTTCCAAAGATTGACAGCCTTGAAAAGCCACTCCGACATTTCTCACACCCTAAGGGCAGGTGTTGACATCCGGTCGTGGATGCTAGATGAGAAACACTACCGCAGTGGGCATAGTTTGCAGCATGTAGGAGATCAGATAGTGAATAATTGAAAACTCTCTGCTGTGTGCACACGACATCTGCAGTGGGAGAGAGCCGGGGAACCATTTTAAGGTGTGCTGTGGTGGCCCAGGAGAGCGAGGGCTACATCACTGAAAAAAAAGTGTGTGTGTGTGTCTGTGTGCGTGCATACATGCATGGACGTGGGAGTGTGTGTATGTGTGCCTGTGTACAATTTGCATACTATTTTGAAATCCTGGATGTTTCTTTCCCATTGATCTGCCTAACTTCTGTGTTTTAAAGATGCATATGCCACCAGCCTGGCTGGAGAGACCACCCTGCTGCCTTGAGGATGACACGGTGCCTCTCTCCTGTGCTCTGAAGTCCACTACATGTATCTTTTGTCCCAGGGTGCATCACAGCATGTTGGGAACGCTGTTTCTAGGGTGTTTTTTTTTTTAATCTACATCATCTGTGTTTAGTTGTTTCTTTGGCATAGAGAAGGCCCTCAAAATACTTGTGGAATGAATCGAGTATGTACCAAATAAAGAAACATATTCGTATAATTTCTCTATCTTAAGAAATCCAACTGATTTTTCTCCTCATTGCTCTCTTTCAGTCCTTGTCCTTAAGTAAACACCATTTTGTGAATATTTTTACTTTTTAAGCATATTCTAAAACATTTTTTAGTGCTAGTCTTTATAGGAATCATTTTTGAAAAAGTGTTTCTTGGTACTTTGCCTTGTTAAATGCTGTACAATTCTTCTTTGGCCAGAATGTGTAAGTGACCAGCCGGGCAGGCTGCTTTTCCAAACAGGACAGAATGGTAAATAGGGCAGCCAGTTATCCCAGGAGTCTGAGAGTTGGTTCTTAAATGGCCTAGGCTGCCTTCTTCTTGCGGATGTGCTGGCTGGTCCTTGCCCTCCCTCAGCCCCTCCCAGCCCCTGCTCATCCCCTCCCAGCCCCAGCTTCTAATCACCAGCAGTGCTTAAGCAAAACTAACCCCATCATGGGCAGGTGATTAGAATTAATTATCCACCTTCCTCAAGTACAGGTCTAGAGGAAAAATTGCATCCTTAACAGCTGGCAGGACTTGGGAGGTCACTCTGGGGTTGCTAGCCTGGTGATATTGGACTTGGCAATTATCTGCAATGCTTCTCTGTTTCACCCCGACCAGGGGCGAATGAGCATCAGAGGTGGTGCACGTGTAACTGACAAATGTAAACAAGGAACTTGACCTTGTTTTAAAGCGCCTGCGGAAAGAACAGCTGTCATTATGCTTGAAGCACTATCCACATATTACAACTGTGCCTCCTCAATAAGAAGTAGGTCTGGCTCTCGTTATCCAGATATTGGAAAACAGAGGCTCAGAGATATCACATTCGTCAAGATCACACAGCATGTGAACAGTGTGGACAGGTTTTATAACCGTGTCCAAAATCTGTGCTATTTCCCTAACATGTAAGCGATGTTTTTATCAGAACGGCACTTAGCATGTCTCTTTCAACACAGAAGTCCTCTGTTAATGAAGGGGAATCTGGTTATCCCCTCCCATGTCCAGATTTTCTAGGAGTGTGGGCAGAAATGGCTACTCTGCTTCTCAATTATGACTTCAGACAGTTTCTCTGTCTTCTTTCTTGATTGTTCCTGATTTCTCTCGCCAGCTCTGAATCCCAAGGCAGATTGGAGCACAGAGTCGGGTTGCCATGGGGAGAGAGGAAGAGCATGCAGGGCGCTAACTGGCTTCCCAGTTCTAACAATCCAGGACTTAGTCACAGGACTAAGGCATGTCCTAGCGTCGGCGTAGTGCCTGCATGGGCTTTGAAAGCACCAATGTGAGGTGTTCCTTCTCCCCACTGGAAAGTTCCGCAAAGAACAAATTAAATCCTGTTGCTTCTCCAGGAAACAGGCCGACGAATATGAGTACCTCTCCAAAGGTCACCAGGGCATTTAGTGGCAATGCCACTGGGACAAGAATGGATGACTTTTCATCCAGTTCCAGGGTTCCATTCTCTGCCCTCTGTCACGGTGACAGCCGCTGACATGAGAAGAGTGTTCCTTCAGGGATGTGGTGCTTGGCTGAAACCTGAAGACATCAGGATAACCCTGGGCACCCTCCCACCCTCCTGCAGCCCCAGTTTTCATGTGTTCCCCTGTCGGACTCTTCCCCAGGGTTCCAAAGGAGAAGACATGGCCCTCATCAAGTTATGAAGGACAGTGACTTGCCATATGGCAATGCCCAGTAGACATCTATTGAAATGTTGGACCAATAAACAAATGAATTAGTTAATAAGAAGGGAAAATAAACTAGAATTTCAATATCCCAACAGGTAAACCAGATGGTAAAACAATGCAGACAATTCACTGATGAGACAACCCTGTGTTTCAAGAAAAACATTGTTTAGTGCTAAAGGAAAGTATATATGGTCTTTGGAAGAAAAATTTGAGATTCATTCAGCATTACGAATGATTGGATGGACTTTGGAAATAACCTGCGGGTTACTGTGATAATTCAGTGAACTCCGATCTGTGCATTTCCACCTCTCAAATCACTTTACTCATTTTCATTTTAATGTTCTCCAGTATTAAAATCTATGAGCAGGTACTGTGCTGTACAAAACGCCAGACAAAACAGCATAAAGCAGGCAGGAAGGAGAGGTGCTGGGATTCCACGTGAATTCTTCCAGGGCGTCTCACCAGTGGTTCTTCTGTCTTCCCCACTGAAGCTTTTTCTCACCCACAGGTGTCATAGTTTTGAGACATTTCAAAATGTCTCATCTCATGAAAACGTTCATTTCGCTTGACTGACTTCTCCTTTTGAGATCACAAATTCTGCTTCTTTGCTTGCCTTGCAAAAGGCTATCTCCAGGTCCAGCCACTCCAATGGTGACCGTTTATCTGCTGTGGCAAGATGTGCTGCGTATTTTTTCTTCTCCTCATCCTCCACGACCCTGCTCCTCTCAGTTTGGACGAAGAGCCTTGCATTCTTGAGACATGCTTTGTAATAATCTTAAACTTTCATTCACATTATTGATTTGTGTGAAATCTCACTTCCTGTCACTTGGGGCAGGGCGTGGAAGGTCCTCCTCACACCGCTCTGTTTGGCCCTGGCTTCCTTACCCTCAGCACCCTAAGACCCACTCTCATCCTCTTCTCCATCCTCCAAGTGCCATGAAGTGTCCTTAAGATGGGAAAGTATGATTTTGTCATTCACTCTTTTGGAAATTACTTTCTAACTCCCTTTATTAAAACCAGAAGTTTATCATGAGGGTACATGATAGATTGTAAGAAATTAAAGAATGATACTTTCTTCTTTTCAGAATATAGTAGAGAAATTGAAGAGAACCACTAAATTTCCATTGCATTTCTTCACTTTTGGGTAGAAGTTTATCATTTGAATGTCAAAATACTGATGAGTTTATTTTGACCAGAAACTCTGATTGTGTGTGTGTGTGTGTGTGTGTGTGTGTGTGTGTGTGTGGTGTGTACCTACAGATTAATCAAATTATATTTGATTAATTCCAAGTAAGATCAATGATTTTTTTTCAAAAAATTTGATTTTGTCGACATATATATATCTTAACATGTAGTTTATTGGAGAAAATCAAGTGGATCTTTTGTCGAGTGTGAACCTGTTCATTCGTTATCTGGAGACACAAACCTAAGGTACAGCAGTGGCAGATCCCAGGGAGGTCAAGGGAAGTTGAATCCTCACTGGGACATGAGAGGAGCCCACAGTTACCTGTCAGAAGTCAAGCCTAGGGTAGGAAATTGGATCCAGGCAGGGAGTGAGAATCAGGAGTGAGTATGGGCAGAGACACACACAGGCGAGCAAAGGCGTTTGCATGGCTGGCAGCAAGTGCTTGGTTGTTTTATTTTTCTTATTGTAATTTAGGTTCTGGGGTACATGTGCAGATCACGCAGGATCGTTGCATAGGTACATACATGGCAAGGAGGTTTGCTGCCTTCATCCCCCCATCGTTTATGTCTGGTATTTCTCTCCTCATTATCCCTCCCCACACAGCAGTCCCTCCCTTAACCCCCGCCACTGACCGCGGTGTGTGATGCTCCCCTCACTGTGTCCATGTGATCTAATTGTTCAACACCCACCTATTAGGAATAACATATGGTGTTTGGTTTTCTGTTCTTGTGACAGTTTGCTGAGAATGATGGTTTCAGGATTCATCCACGTCCCTAAGAAGGACAGGAACTCATCGTCTTTTATGGCTGTGTAGCATTCCATGGTGTATATGTGCCAAATTTTCTTTCACCAGTCTATCGATGATGGGCATTTGGGTTGGTCCCAGGTCTTTCCTATCATAAACAGTGTGCAATGAACATACGTGTGCATGTGTCTTTATAATAGAACAATTTATAATCCTTTAGGTATATACCCAGTAATGGAATTGCTAAGTCAAATGGAATTTCTATTTCTAGATCCTTGAGGAATCACCACACTGTCTTCCACAATGGTTAAACTAATTTACACTCCCACCAATAGTGTAAAAGTGTTACTATTTCTCCACATCCTCTCCAGCATCTGTTGTCTCCAGATTTTTTAATGATCATCATTCTAACTGGTATGAGATGGTATCTCAATGTGGTTTTGATTTGCATTTCTCTAATGACTAGTGATGATGAGCATTTTTTTATATGTTTGTTGGCCTCATTGATGTCTTCCTTTGTAAACTGTCTGTCTGTATCCTTTGCCCACTTTTGAATGGGTTGTTTATTTTTTTTTCTTGTAAATCCGTAGTTCTTTGTACATTCTGGATATTAGCCCTTTGTCGGATGGGTAGAATACAAAATTTTTTCCCATTATGTTGGTTGCCAATTCACTGTAATGATTGTTTCTTTTGCTGTACAGAGCTCTGAAGTATAATTAGATCCCATTTGTCTATTTTGGCTTTTGTTGCCAATGCTTTTTGTGTTAGCCATGAAGTCTTGCCTATGCCTATGTGCTAAATGGTTTTGCCAAGGTTTTCTTCTAGGGTTTTTATGGTGTTAGGTCTTATGTTTAGATCTTTAATCCATCTGGAGTTAATTTTAGTGTAAGTTGTCAGGAAGGTCCCAGTTTCTGCTTTCTGTACATGGCTAGCCAGTTTTCCCAGTACCATTTATTAAACAGGGAATCCTTTCCCCATTGCTTGTTTTTCTCAGGTTTGTCAAAGATCAGATGATTGTAGATGTGTGGTGTTGCTTCTGAGGGCTCTGTTCTGTTCCATTGTTCTATGTCTCTGTTTTGGTACCAGTACCATGCTGTTTTGATTACTGCGGCCTTATAGTATAGTTTGAAGTCAGGCAGCATGATGCCTCTGGCTTTGTCCCTTTTGCTTAGGATTGTTTTGGCTATGTGGGCTCTCTTTTGGTTCCATATGAAGTTTGAGGTGCTTTATTCCAGTTCTGTGAAGAAGGTCATTGGTAGCTTGATGGGGATAGTGTTGAATCTATAAATTGCTTTGGACAGTATGGCCATTTTCATGATGTTGATTCTTCCCAACCATGAGCATGGGATGTTTTTCCATCTGTTTGTGTCCTCTCTTACTTCATTGAGCAGTGGTTTGTAGTTCTCCTTGAAGAGTTCCTTTACATCCTTTGTTAGTTGTATTCCTAGGTATTTTATTCTCTTTGAAGCAATTGTGAATGGCAGTTCACTTTTGATTTGGCTGTTTGTCTGTTATTGGTGTATAGGAATGCTTGTGATTTCTACACATTGATTTTGTATCCTGAGACTTTGCTGAAGTTCCTTATCAGTTTCAGGAGATTTTTGGGCTGAGATAATGGGATCTTCTAAATATACAATCATGTCATCTGCCAATAGAGATAATTTGACTTCCTCTCTTCCTATTTGGATACCCTTTATTTCTTTCTTGCCTGATTGCCCTGGCTAGAACTTCCAATACTATATTGAGTAGGAGTGGTGAGAAAGGGCATCCTTGTCTTGTGCCAGATTTCAAAGGAAGTGCTTCCAGTTTTTGCCCATTCAGTATGATATTGACTGTGGGTTTGAGGTAAATAGCTTTTATTATTTTGTGATACACACCATCGATGCCTAGTTTATTGAGGGTTTTTAGCATAAAGTGCTGTTGAATTTTGTCGAAGGCCTTCTCTGCATCTATTGAGATAATCGTGGTTTTTGTCTTTGGTTCTGTTTATGCTGTGGATTATGTTTGTAGACTTGCGTATGTTGAACCAGCCTTGCATCCCCAGAATGATGCCTACTTGATTGTGATGGATAAGCTTTTTGATTTGCTGTTGCAATGGTTTGCCAGTATTTTATTGGTGGTTCTTAATGCCATCCCCTTCTTCTCTAGTGCCCAAGCCTTGCCCATTCCAAAGACGTCTTCTTTGAATTTCCAAAGTGTGAATGTTGTACTTTACAGTTGTAAATATTTTTCCCCCTAGAGCTAGACCTGGATACATGTAACTACTGCATTAATTTGAGATGTACAGTTATGGATTTCAGAAAATGAGAGGCCATTTCTCTTCAAACTGTGACTGGTTAGCTGGACAGAGCTTTGGTGTGGAATCCATTATTTTCCTTGTACTGAAGAGAAATGATAGACTAAATGATAGACTGTGTTTGACCTGGGAAAGTGGTTAGTATTACTGAAAACTGTCTCCTTCTTCACTTTTTATATTACTTTTTTGTTCTTGAGTAATTAGTTTTTCTCAGAGATAATGTCAGAAAATTGAGAGACACTTAAACTATGTCATGCAAACAAATTAAAAAAAAAAACCAATAACCCTCAGGGTGTATCTCATATAATAACTGTGTAACTGTGTGTTTGAATAAATGCATTATAATATCATGGGTGCCTTTTAGTATTATATATCATTATTTGGGCTCAGTAAGCAAGTTAATAAAGGTAGCTTTTACTACTAACTTTCTAGGAGAATCCTCTTAAAATCTAGTCATATACTTTAGAGGAAAGGGTTCTGATTTAATTAGTTAGCAATTGCAATTATTTATACTAGCTCTAAAAAACACACAAAAATGTTACACTAAGTTCTCTCTGTACCCTTTCCTTCTGGAGCTCTCTTAACCCTGCAGTTTCTTGGCTTTTCCCTGCTATATCCAATTTTTTCCTCTAGAACTTATGGTCTCCATGTCCTGGGTCTAACCTTTTAAGATGGATATCTAATAAATGCACATTTTTTAAAGGCTGTTATACCCTCCTGTGGTTTATTGAATTTTTCTTATTGATCTAATTTGAATACACAATCACAGAGCCTTCAAAGAATGATGCATTTTTTTAAGTGGGCAGGGATAGAAAAAGAAAGTTTGTTTTATGTTTACTCTGATGGTTTTTCAAGTGAAATCTGGCTTGGGGAAAGTTTAACAAGGAGAGCTAGTCGCCAGTAAAAGTAACATTGCTATTATTGTTTAATTTTAATTTTATTTTCTAAATTGACAGATAATAATGTATATTTGTATCACGTAAAAGATGTGTTGAAGTAGAAGGAATACATTTCAAGAGAGCTATTATACAGTAGCATCACTATACTTAATGATGGTACATTATATTCTCAAAAGATATAAAGAGGGTGAACGTTAACTGCTGTCACCACAAAAATGTTAAGTATGTGAAGGAATGCATATATTAATTAAGTACACTTAACAGTTCCACAAAGTAACATTTCTTTGAAAAACCAACATCAGACACATGTATTTGCATGACTATTAAAAACTATATTTATAGAATTTGGGGGGAAATAAAGCTGTTCATTGATGTATATTTAAGAGAGGCTGTGAGCTAAATAAAGCATCAAAAGAATGTCAGAACTAAACACAAGATGTTCAAGTAAACCCAGAGTACATGACCGGGACCAGTCTTTAAAAGTCTAGCCTGGCGAGGTGGTTGGCACCATGGCATTGCGTGGGCCTGGGGAAGCAGGGAGCCTTGAGGCAGGGTGGTGGGCCCCAGTGGTTCTGCTGGATGGGAAGTGAAATGTGCCAGAGGATAATACACCTTGTACCGTAAAAGTCATAACCTAGAACATATACTGTTTCCAGAAATCCTGACCTTCAGATGAAAGAGACGCTGTGATCCACTGTGATCTGAGTGATACAGAGAGGTGGTGACCTGGGGTACTCAGCATCCCCGCCTCTTCCTGAGCTCCAGATGGGCAGATGCACCATGTGTGTTGAGAGGTCCTTGGGGTAGCTTTCATGGTGGCTCTGAGCAGTAGTGAGTGGTAAGGACCCGAGAGAAAGCAACATAGGTGGGCTGAGACTGCCAGTAACTCTGCAAATAACATGTGTACCTAATTCCCCTCCCAGACTACCTCTGAACATGGACTGCCACCTACAGCAAGATGAAAAGATGCTTGTTCATCAAAAGCAGATGCTAGGATGCAATGGGGACATTGGTGACGTGGTTGGGATTGTACGATCTCAGGGAACATGTCCTCCAATATAAATGTTATCTGAGGTGCTTCAGTCCTAAGGACGGTAGTTATAAAATCTCCACTAACAATTTTCTAACAACTTGCAGTGACAAAGCAGCCCATAAGTCAGCGCATTGGGAGGCAGTTCAAATGGTTGATAGGTTGGTTTATTCATCAAGTGGCTTTCACCTCTCTCTAATTTTTTTTTCTTTTTTTGAGACAGAGTTTCGCTCTTGTTACCCAGGATGGAGTGCAATGGCGCGATCTCTGCTCACCGCAACCTCCTCCTCCTGGGTTCAGGCAATTCTCCTGCCTCAGCCTCCTGAGTAGCTGGGATTACAGGCACGCACCACCATGTCCAGCTAATTTTTTGTATTTTTAGTAGAGACGGCGTTTCACCATGTTGACCAGGATGGTCTCGATCTCTTGACCTCGAATTTCATACAAGCACTTGCAAGTAGAGTTGCCATAAAACCAATGGGCTGCTCAAAAGGTGGTTGTTGTCTTTTTCTTTCCTCATTCTTAGATTATGTGTCCCACTTTAAAAAAAAAAAAAATGAACTGAGCGGTGGCCTAGGGTTTAGTGTGGTGGATCCAAGTGTGCTGCTTGTGGGTGGGACTCAAGGGTGTCACCACTGAGTCGTTTCTGCCCCCTGATGTGTGTCAGTTTCCCTCTCCAGAGCTCTGTCATCTCCAAGAGGGCTTGAAATACAGTTATCAGCTCTTACATGCATTTCCTGGGTGACCCTTTAAAAACTAATTTTGTTGGAGGATTCTCTGTAGGGCCATTGCATGTTGCAAGGGGTCAATCCCTTACATGCTCCCACTCTGGCCCTCGTCATTGAGGGGCACCTTTAGGCTGAGAGGAGCAGAATACCCTCTCTCTTCAGAGCTAAGGAGCTCAGTCTCTCATTTATCTATGGTTCATTACACCTGCAATCCCAGCACTTTTGGAGGCCAAAGCAAGTTGATCATTCGAGCTCAGTGCAAGACCAATCTGGGCAACATGGTAAAACCTCATCTCCACTAGAAATACAAAAAGTTAGCTGGGTATGGTGGCTCACACCTCTAGTCCCAGCTACTCGGGAGGCTGAGGTGGGAAAATTGCTTGAGCCTGGGAGGTGGAGGTTGCAGTTCCTCATGCAAATGCACAGACAAGCCAATTGAGCTTAATTTGGGGAGAAAAAGCAATGGAGAAGACCCTTTAGAATGCATCTCTGAACTAGAATTAGGATCAACAACAACTTCCTTGGAGGAAAAAAAACAGCTCAAAATAAATCAACGATCATCAACCAAACAGAGGTCCAGGACTCATGAAGACTTCTCAGTTCCATTAGAGAAGAAGCTCAAAGTCAGGGAGGCTTCCATGTGCCCCTGCTGGTACCTTAGCTCCAACTTCAAGCAACTCCTTCTGGGTCATGATCTTCTCTGAGGCCCCACATGCTTATGCACCAAATTATTGTTGACAAAAAGAGTCAAACTCTGTAAAATATTTGAAGAGATCTGTTCTGAGCCAAATATAAGTGACCGTGGCCTGTGACAGCCCCAGAAGATCCTGAGAACATGTGCCCAAGGTAGTCATGATGCAGCCTAGTTTTATACGTTTTAGGAGACATGAGATATCATGTCTCTTACATGTCACATACATGTAAGATTTACATTGGTTCAATCTACATTGAACAGGGGGTGGTAGGGAGACTTCCACCCAGGTCATAGGCAGATTTAAAATTTTTCTGATTAGCAGCCAGGCACCATAGCTCATGCCAGTAATCTCAGCACTTTGGGAGGCCAAGGCAGGCAGATCATTTGAGGTGAGGAGTTCAAGACCAGCCTGGCTAACATGGCGAAACCCTGTCTCTACTAAAAATACAAAAATTAGGCAGGTGTGGTGGTGCATACCTGTAATCCCAGCTGAGTTGTTTCTGCCCTCTGATGTGTGTCAGTTTCCCTCTCTGGAGGTCTGTTCTCTCCAAGAGGGCTTGAAACACAGAGTTACCAGCTCTTACATGCATTTCCTGGGTGAGCCTTTTAAAATTATTTTTGTTGGAAGATTCCCTGTAGGACCGCTGTATGTCACAAGGTGTCAATCCCTTAGATGCTCCCACTCCGTCCACTGGATGACCAGGGGACCTCAGGGGCCTGAGGCAGGAGAATCGATTGAACCCAGGAGGTAGAGGTTACAGTGAGCAACCACTGTGCTACTGTGTAGATATCGTGCCACTGCACTCCTGTCTGGACAATAAAGGGAGACTATGTCTCAAAAATAAATAAAATAAAATAAAATAAATTTTTTTCTGATTGGCAATGGGTTCAGTTATTATCAATGGAAAGGAAATTCTGGGTTATGATAAGGGGTTGTAAAGACTAAGGTTTGATTGTGCAGATGAAGCCTCCAGGTAGAAGCCTTCAGAAAGAACAGATCACAAATGTTTCTTATCAGACTTAAAGAGTTTTTAACAGTAATTCCAAAAGGGAGGGAGTATAATGAGGCATGTCTGGCTACCCCTTCCCATCATGGTCTAAACTAGGTTTTGTTTTGTTTTATTTTGTCTTTTTGAGACAAGGTCTCATCTGTCACCCAGGCTGGAGTGCAGTGGTGCAATCCTGGCTCACTGCAACCTCCCCCTCCCAGGCTCAAGCAATTCTCCCACCTCAGCCTCCCAAGTAGCTGGGACCAGAGGTGTGAGCCACCATCCCCAGCTAATTTTTTGTATTTTTGGTGAAGACGAGGTTTTACCATGTTGCCCAGACTGGTCTTGAACTGAGCTCAAGTGATCCACCTGCTTTGGCCTCCAAAAGTGCTGGGATTACAGGTGTGATGAACTACCCCCAACCTGAAGTAGTTTTTCAGGTTAACTTTGAAACACCCTTGGCCTGGAAGAGGGTTCCATTAAGATGGCTGGGGGGCTTTGGGGTCTGGAGATAGATTCACACACCTTCATTAATTTTTGATGAAGTTGCCAAGGCAATTCAACAAGAAAAGTCTTTTCAACAAGTGATGCTGAAATAAATGAACATTTATGCAAAAAAAGAACCTTAACCCCTACTTCATACATATACAGAATTTAACTTGAAATGGATCTTAGACTAAAGTTCAAAACCTAAAACTCCAAAACTTTCAGAAGAAAATATAGGAGGAAAATCTCTGTGAGCTTTGGTCAGGCAAAAATGTATTAAATAGGACACAGGCAGCACAGGCCATTAAATTTGTAAAATAAATTTGACTTTACCACACTTCTAAAAAGCCCTTTGAAAGACACTGTTAAGAAAATGAAAAAACAAGACAGAAACTGGAATAAAATATTTGCAAAACACATCTGATAAAGGTCTTATATCCAGAAAATACTTAAAATTTAATAATTCCAGTGAGTGTAGCTAAAATTAAGAAACCTGGCTGGGTGTGGTGGCTCATTCTGTATTCCCAGCACTTTGGGAGGCCAAGATAGGCAGAATACTTGAACTCAGGAGTTCAAGACCAGCCTGGCTAACAGGATGAAACCCCATTTCTGTAAAACATACAAAAGTTAGCTGTGCATGGAGGTCCCAGCAACTTAGGAGGCTGAGGCAGGAGAATCACTTGAGCTTGGCAGGCAGAGACCACGGTGAGCCAAGATCATCCCACTGCACTCTAGCCTGGGTGATGGAGCTAGACTTTGTCTTAAAAATAAATACATTATTTAATTAAATTAAATTAAGAAACCCAAGGATACCAATGTGGGTGAGTATGCAGGGCAAATGCCGTTCTCATGTATTGCTGGTGAAAGGACAAAATAGTGCAGCCACGTTGGAAGGCAGTTTGGCAGTTTCTTTTAAAGTTGACCATACAACTCAGCCACCCAGCTTTTGGGGTTTTACCCAAGAGAAGTGAAAATATGTATCCACACAAAGTCCAAATATTTCTAGGGGCTTTATTCATAATCACAAAAACCTGAAAACAACCCAGTGTTCATCAACTGGTGAATGAATAAACAAATTACGGTACCTCCATACAATGGAATACTGCTCAGTAATAGGAAGGAGTTACTGATAACTGATATACTACAACATAAATCAATCCCAAAGAATGTGTGCTAAGTGAAAGAAGTTAGATAAAAGGATGAATGAATGATTCCATCACATTCTGGAAAAAGCAAAACGATAGGAACAGAACTCAGATCAATGTTTGATAGAGGGTCTAGCCCACAGGGAGGGGATGGACTTCAAGGGACAAGGCAGAACTTTGGGCAATGAAGCTGTTACACTTATGGTACAAATTGAAATGCTGTGTTATATTTTTCTTCTGCTCCATAGTTTTAGGGAGAGTTTCATAGGCTGAAATATTCTGATTCTCCTTTTTGTTTTCTTCTTTGGGCTTCATGTGGATGAAAACTGAGGCTGGGTGGTTTACAGAATTTCTCCTCCCGCAAGAACCTCCTCCCTCTTCTGTCACTGCCAGCCTGTCCTTGTATTTTCCCTAATAGATGGCTTGGGGGAAGGGTGTGTGTGTGAGGGAGGATTTCATGTGTCCTTCAACCTTTTGGCTCTCATCTTCCAATATTCTATTTCCCTCACTTGTTTTTTCCTTTTCACCACCCAGGTTTTAAGAGCCATTCTTTCTCTTTTTTTCTAGCATTTTTGTGAGAATTCTCAAATATACGGAAAATAATTTTCCAGCAAACACTCATACTTATCATTTAGATTCTACAATTGATTTTTTTTTTTTTTTTTGAGATGGAGTCTCACTCTGTCGCCCAGGCTGGAGTGTAATGGCGTGCTCTTGGCTCACTGCAACCTCTGCCTCCCAGGTTCAAGCAATTTTTCTGCCTCAGCCTCCCAAGTAGCTGGGATTACAGGTGCACACCACCACACCTGACTAATTTTTGTAATTTTTAAGTAGAGACAGGGTTTCATCATGGTCAGGCTGGTCTCGAACCCCTGACCTCATGATCTGCCCGCCTCAGCCTCCCAAAGTGCTGGGATTATAGGCATGAGCCACCGCGCCCAGTTTACAATTGACATTTTATAATTACTGCTTTTCTGCATGTTGCTGAAACTATCCCTTTATCCCTGAACTAATCCATATTATATTGATACATTTAAAAGTAAATTGTACATCTGTCCCCTTCTCCTTAGATATTTTACCATATGCATCATTAAATGGAGCTCAGTATTTCTTTGCAGTTTTTTGTTTGTTTGTTTTCTTGTTTTGTTTTGAGACAGTTTTGTTCTTGTCTCCCAGGCTAGAGCACAATGGGGTGATCTTGGCTCACTGCAACCTCCACCTCCCAGGTTCAAGCAATTCTCCTGCCTTAGCCTCCCAAGTAGCTGGAGTTACAGGTACCTGCCACCATGCCTGGCTTATTTTTGTATTTTTAGTAGAGACAGGGTTTCACCATGTTGGCCAGGCTGGTCTCAAACCTGTGATCTCAGGTGATCCACCAACCTTGGCCCCCCAGAGTGCTGGGATTACCAGGTGTAAACCACCACACCTGGCCTTCTTTGCAGTTTTTAAATGTAAAATCTATGTACAATGAAATGCACAAATATTCAGTATACACTGCTAAATTTTGACAATTGCATAGATCTGTTTAACCCAAACTCCTATCCAGATATGGGATATCATCATCAACCTCAGATAGTTTATGTTCCTCAGCAAATCTTCCACCTCATACTCACAGATAACATCATTCTGATGTCGTCATGGTTTTTTTTTTTTTTCCTGTTTTAGAATTTCATATGAATTGCAACTATATGGTGTGTACTCTAGTGCATAAGTCTATTTCACTTAGCATGTTTTTGAGATTCATCCATATCCTTGTTTTTTTTTTTGAGACGGAGTTTCACTCTTGTTACCCAGGCTGGAGTGCAATGGCGCGATCTTGGCTCACCGCAACCTCCGCCTCCTGGATTCAGGCAATTCTCCTGCCTCAGCCCCCCGAGTAGCTGGGATTACAGGCACGCGCCACCATGCCCAGCTAATTTTTTGTATTTTTAGTAGAGACGGGGTTTCACCATGTTGACCAGGTTGGTCTCGATCTCTTGACCTCGTGATCCACCCGCCTTGGCCTCCCAAAGTGCTGGGATTACAGGCTTGAGCCGCCACGCCCGGCCCATTTTTAATTTATTAGTAATTTTATCAGTGATTCATTCTTTTTTGGTTATGAGTAGTTTAAATATACCACA
Source organism: Callimico goeldii (assembly GCA_963573925.1). Lineage (NCBI taxonomy): Eukaryota > Metazoa > Chordata > Mammalia > Primates > Cebidae > Callimico > Callimico goeldii. Next base: position 722 of record CAUYOR010058935.1, on the reverse strand, counting down.
AATGGCTTATTTATTCTCCTGTTGGATTTTTAGGTTGTTTCCAATTTGAGGCTCTCAGGAAAAAGCTGCTAGTTATTCAGAGATGCCCTTAATCAGTCTAAGGCCTTCCTTCCCTAGCTTGCTGAGAGTTTTTATAATGAAAAAACATTGAATTTCCTTCCTAAAAAAAAATCTTCCTTTCCAAGAAGCCATGTGTTTCAAGGCTGCTGCCATGAATCCCATAAACTACTTTTTTCCCCCAAAAGAGCATCAATTTCTCAACCCATAAACTTTCAAGGCCTATCCCTTTAGTTAGTGTTCTGACTTAATTATTTGGCAAAATTTAATTCACATACATGAAGTGTACAATTCAATGGTTGTTAGTCTATTGATAAGTACCATCACCACCACGGTCCATTTTAGGACATTTTCGTCACTGCAAGAAGAAACACCATACATATCCTTTAGCTATCACTCTGTTTTCCCTCCATCCCTGCCCCCAACCCTAAGCAACAACAATTCTACTTTCCACCTCTATGGATTTGCCAATTCTGAACTTTCTCATGTGGAATCATATAAGATGTGGTCTTCTGTATTTGAATTTTCTTTTTTTTTTTTTTTTTTTTTTTTTTTGAGACGGAGTTTCGCTCTTGTTACCCAGGCTGGAGTGCAATGGCGCGATCTCGGCTCACCGCAACCTCCGCCTCCTGGGTTCAGGCAATTCTCCTGCCTCAGCCTCCCGA
>CAUYOR010058931.1:0-25841 GCA_963573925.1 Callimico goeldii | reverse complement strand
CTGACGGTGCTTTTCTGCCCAGGATTCTCCTGTCTGGCTTCCTTCTTGTGTCCATAGCAGGCGACTCTGCCTTCCCGGGGCTCCAAACCTCGGTCAGCAGGGGAACCTGTCTCGTTTACTCTGGGTCGGGAGCTGCCGCGCCGAGTGCTGGGGAGCCTTGTGGGTCCTCCAAACCTCGGTCAGAAGGGGGAGCCGGCCTTGTTTACTCTGCTCTGTGAGCGCGGAGGTGCCGGCAGAACCGCTGCTCCGTCCACGAGAGTCGGGCTGGCGTCCCGTGTGATTCTTCCACTGGGAACCTTCTGCTCCTTGAGAGACCAGAATTTGTCTGAAAGTGTGGTTTCCTCTAGTTCTCCGCACCTTTCCTGAGAGCTACAATCCCGAGATGTTAGCAGTCGGCCATCTTGGATCGGGTCCGCAGCAATTGTTAATAAATCATGAGAGCAAGATGGATGGGCAGCCAACCGGAGTTTCACATCTTCTATAGAACCAGCAGGAGAGATATGGAAAGCAAAAAACTGGTGTCAGTCACCCCAGTGGGAAATCATACTTACTCACCCATTTACTAGATCTAAGTCAGTTCCCAGACCCAGGACTCAGTCTCTGATCCAGAGCTCACTGACTCTCAAAGAGGTTAGGTCCTATTTGGAAGTATACTGTAACACCACTGCAAGAATTTAAAATAAATATTTCCTGATGCTTCCCTAAAGGGACTTGAAGCTATTTACCAGAATATCAGATGTCTACTGGGGAAAGGAAAATACCCAGACCATTCAAGGATGGTTAGACTTAGAGTCTGAGTTGGCTCTGATAGCAAGGAATTCAAAATGCTGTTGTGACCCTTCATTAGAGAGAGGCATGTGGAAGCCAGGTGGTGAATAGAATCCTGGCTCATGTCCATCTCATAGTGGTCCAATGGGTCCACAGACCATCTGTGTGGTGATTTGCCTGGTCCCTTAGTACAATCAAGATTGGTTCCTTGGCCACTGAAATAAGCGCTGCTATGTGTTTGGAAGGGACATGGGAAATTCCCCAAACTGAGATTGGGAAGTTCTCCAATCTCAGGAGAAATTACATAACTTAGCACCACCATCAAAGACTTGAAGGATGAAGGGATAGCCTCATTCAATTCACCTGTTTGGTCCCTGCAAATACTAGAAGGATATCCTGAGTGATAGTGGACCAAAGTTAACATAACCAAATGGCATCCACAATCACATCTGTCAAGCCAGATATGGTAATGCTTCTTCCACTGAGGCTTTTTATTTGTGTGTATTTCATCTCTAGAAAAATAATCTCCAGATTTTTCCTCTTGTGTGTTTTTTGTCTTGCTTCTTCATGGTCATGCCAGCTGAGGTTGACAATACAATAAAACCAGGATCAAAAGCAGTTTGCTGTCATGTATAAAAGACAGTAGTACACATTTACTGTTTTGCCCAGGACCAGGTTAACTCTTCTGCTGTCTGTCACAGTATAGTCCACAGAGACCTTCATTTTCTTGGTATTACAAAGAACCAGCATGATGATGCTTAACAGCAATGAGGACATCATGGTCCTTGGACCAGGTGAGGAGAGAAGCAAGTATTCAGGGTGTCCTGGTATGATATATACATGCTAGGAGGAAGATAATAAAACCCTCAAAGTTTCAAGGACCTACAATATGTGTGATGTTTCTAAAGATCCAATGAACTGGGCCAGCCACCGGTGGCTCACACCTGTAATTCTAGCACTTTGGGAGGCTGTGGCAGCCAGATTGCCTAAGCTCAGGAGTTTGAGTCTACTCTGGGCAACATGGTAAAACCCTGCCTCTACTAAAAATACAAAAATTAGCTAGGTGTGGTGGTGGGTGCCTGTAGTCCCAACTACTTGGGAGGCTGAGGCAGAATCACTTGAAACTGTGAGGCAGAAGTTGCAGTAAGCCAAAATTGTACCATTGCACTCCAGCCTGGGTGACAGAAAGAGATTCCGTCTCAAAAAAAAAAAAAAAAAAAAAATCCAATGAACAGAAACGTGGGAAAATTCCTCTTTAATATAAATGACAAATTATTACACCCACCTCCTACCACTAAGAAAGAGGCACTGTACTTGGTAGTCTTACTTGGATAATCATTTGTTGAATGACCTGGAAAACTGTCACTTTCAAGTGTGGTATATGCTGCTCAGAACAAGAGAGGAAACTGTAACAGGTCCAGACTACAGTAGAAGCTTCCCTGATGCTCAGGCAGTATGACCTAGAAGATGGATGAGGCTAGAGGAATCCTTAGTGGATTCTGTACAGAGTCTCTGTTAAACCCCAATGTAAGAGTTGTAGCACAGACCCCTGGGTTTTGGAGCAAGGTTAAACTTTCAAAGACAGATAATTACTCATCATTTCAAAAGCAACCCTGGTGTGCTTTTGAGCCCTAGTAGAGAACACTAAGTGTGATTATGCAATTGGAGCTGCCCATGATAAGCTGAGATTTCTTTTTTACTTTTATTATTATTTTTTTTTTGAGGCAGAGTCTCACTCTGTCACCCAGGCTAAAGTGGCGTGATCTCAGCTCACTACAACCTCTACCTCCCAGGTTCAAGCAATTCTCCTGTCTCAGCCTCCCAAGTAACTAGGACTGCTTGCATGCCACCACACCTGGCTAATTTTTGTATTTTTAGTAGAGATGGGGTTTCACTATATTGGTCAGACTGGTCTTGAACTCCTGGCCTCAGGTGATCCATCCACCTCAGCCACCCAAACTGCTGAAATAACAGGTGTGAGTCACTGTGCCCAACCAATGAGTTGGGATTATGAGATATGCAAAGTCATAAGATCATGCAGTAACATCAGAAATCCATTGTATGATATAAATTGTACATTTAGAATTGGGCCCAAGTAAGTTGCATAAGTAAGTGGATCTAGTTTCCATGTGACTTTCCTTTGTTACACCAATGCCTCTCCTTCAATTTACACCCATGTTCCCATGAGGGTTTCCATAAAACCAACTCACAGAGGAGGAAATATGTGAGCCTGGTTTACAAGTAGGTTAGCTCAACCTATTTATGATAACCGAAAATGGAGTGCCACCACAATAGAGCCCTGCTCAAAGGTGGTATAAAATTGTAATGATCCCAGCAGGTACAACTCTAAGCAACTTAGTTCATACGCCAGAGAGAAATGCCTGAAGCACAGATGTGCACAAACTTTTGGGCTGACAAATGGGTTTGCTGATTGATCAGGATGCTGAAAGTCGCAAGAATAAGAGTTTAAAGACAAGGATGTTTGAGAAAGAGGTTTGTGGATGAATCTCTGGCAGAGGGCCCAAATCATGTATGGGTATTTTTGTCTTATGTTAATGTTCACTGGAAAGCATTCTAGAGCACTCAGAAAGGCGCTGGCCAATAGGTAGATAAGAAGGCTTGTCCAGCGGATGGCAGTGAGCCTCCGACTTCAGCCATCCAGTGCTTGCGCAGAAATCCCATGCATGAAGCAGACTTGGTGGCAGGATGAAGGCCATGCATAAGCCCAACCATATGGACTCTCTCACTAAGACTTCTCTAGCTACTGCCAGTGCTGAATTTCTAAACTGCCAGCAGCAAAGACTCAATATAGTGCTTTAATATGGAAATATTCCCCAGAAAGCTGGTCAATTACTTGGTAGCAGGTTGATTATACTGGCCACCTTCCATCCTAGAAAGACAGCAATATATCCTTACCAAAATTCATTCCTATTTTGATTATGAGTTTGCCTTTGCTACCCAAGGGGCCTCTACTAGCATCATCTGAGGGCTTAAATAGTATGTGATTTACCAATGTGAAATTCCCAAAACATTACCTTAGACCAAGGGATGTGTTTTACAGAGCAGAAGGTGCCACAATGAGTGCATGAATAGAGAATCCACAGGTTCCATCATATACCACATCACTTTGAAGACGCCAACCCAGTAAAATGATGAAATTACTTGTTCAAAGGCCAGCTAAGGAGCCAGCTTGGGGAACCACACCCAACAAGGCTGCTGCCCTCCGGGATTCTGTAGGTGCACAGAACTGATAGCCAATATATGGTGAAGAAGATAGAATACACAAACCTGAAATCCATGGATTGGATTGGTCCTTCTCATCACCACTCCCAATGACACACATGTAGGAAGTGTGATTCCCAATCTTAGGCTCTTCTCCTTAAAAGTTCTGAATCCTGGTGCAGAGGTGAGGATGGCCAGCGCAGGGAGGCTTCCACCAGATAACACAGAAAAGTAGAAAGAGTTCTACCAAATTTAAAGCTATGACTGCTATTTTGTCATTTGGGGCTTCTCAAACTGATAGAGCAGGTGACTATACTGATGAATAATGATACCATGTAACAAATCTGCACATGTACCTTCTGTATCTAAAATAAAAGTTGAAATTTAAAAATAAATAAAATGTATCCAAAAAAGATATGTAAGACAATAAAAATTAAAAATTTAAAAATAATAGGAAAAAATAAATCTGTGAATATTTCATCTAGCTTAAGATATATCTGCCCACTTTTTCACATTTTCAATATCTTGATTTTTGTAGAGAAATCTTCTGTTTTTTACAGTGAAAGAGAGCTTTCTACATCTTACTTTCGATTTGCTTTCAAATTTGTTGTTCTTGTTGTTTTGAGACACCATCCCGCTCTGTCACCCAGGCCACAGTGCAGGTGTATGATCATATCTCATTACAACCTTGAACTCCTGGGCTCAAGCAATCCTCCTGCTTTAGCTTCCCAAGTATCCAGGACTGTCAGCATGCACCATCATGCCTGGCTAATTAATTTTATGTTTTACCTTTTGTAGAGAGTGGGGTCTCCCTATCTTTCCCAAGCTGATCTCAAACTCCTGGCCTCAAGTGAGCCTCCTTCCTCCGCCTTCCAAAGTGCTGGGTTTACAGGTGAGCCACCTCACCTGGCCTACTTCCTTCTTGACATAGGAAGGCATTAGAACAAATCCCTGCTACCACTACTAGCTTGGTGAAATTGACCCAAGGCCTAGATGTCCTTGAGCTTCAGTTTTGGTGACTAAAATCCTTACCCTTCCCACAGGAACATCATGGGGATGGGAGTGGGAAGAGAGTATACCATGAAAGATGCAACTACCTCTGTGATTACGGTTTTGCTTAAAGTAGACTATGAAAGAGCATATAACTAAAAGAAGCATGTGGTACATCATCAATCCACAGTCAGTCTGTTCACATAAGCTAATGCTATCAATTCTGCTGAAAAGCCTGGACAGGACTGCTTTTCTGTGGCCAACCTTTTTTTGGTCTCCATGATCTGCCATGTCCTATTTCACTCTCTTTATCATTTAAATCTGTGCTCATCGATATGCTATTTGACTCTTTCCTGCCTTGTAAAAATTCAGCACATGAATGAATCACTCAGTTAGAGAACTGCTTGAAGGAAAAGCTAAAATATACAAATGTACCCGTTGCAAGGTCCTGGCAGTAAATTTTCAAAATAGCTCTGCACAATGGACAGAATTAACTTTCCCTTTATTCTTCTGGCAGTATGTCTCTGTAGAGTCTGGCAGAGACATTTAACAGAACAAAATGAAACTTTATTTTCTCCTTGTACTGGTCTGATGCTGTCAGCTTGAGAGTCTTTTGGAATGCCCCGGTGCACTCCAAATGGGCTCTGTGAGCTCACAGGAGGCAGGAACAATGGCCTGCAGACTGCTGAAGTGGGCAGTGCTGCAACCTGGAACCACACCAGCCCTGCTGGGAAGGAAGTCTGTCCGTTTATCAAACTGACAGCAAGGCAGCAAAGGGAACAGCTGAAGCATCCTCTGTCAAGGACGAGCATAATGCAGAAAAATACGTCATTGCTGCTGGTGAATGAATATATTTCTGGTTCAATTGTTGGACCATATCACCAGTCAACTAAAGTAATGGACAGTAGAGAATGACCAAGAGTTACATCCTCCAAGTAAAGCTGAAAATAGGTTTATCGAAAATGAGTTATTGAGCTGGAGTCAGACTTCCTGGCCTTATATAAGGAATAGAACACTAGTATCTTACTTGTATCTCAGAACCTATTAAAGGCTTTTCCCTAAGCACACCCAAGGCCTTTTCCAAATTATGAGTCAAGTTTCCCCAGCTTTTGAGTATTGTTTAAACTATACTGGCAAGAGGCTGTTACTGTTTAGACAAATTTCAAATAAGCAAAGTCTTAATATAGGAGATGGTAGGACTGCCTCTCCAAAGGGTGGCTTAGTATGTGTTTTAAACAGTGAGAAACATTTGCATTCTTTCTAGTTTCTATTTCACCATCACTACAAAATGCCATTTGCCTGGGAAAGCCAATATACTACTGAAACACTGAAGGCAGAGTAACACACTGTCATTCCTTTTTTACATCATATGCTTTTTTATGCTCAAATGCCTCTCATTTACAGCACTATCACTATTGTAACTTTACATTAATTTACTCACGTGATTATTTGAGCAATGTTATCTCTACTGCCAAACTGTACACTCCAGGAAGGCAGGCTGTGTCTCTTTTTGCTCACCTATTACAATCTCTGGTACAGAACAAAAACACTTGTAGAATGACTATTATTCAGCAGGGCCACGTTCAATGACTTTGTATTAGTTACCCACGATGTGCTAAGAATTGGGTAATATAAAAAAGAACAAAGAGTTTAGGCTCTAGGCTTGAGATGTTTACATTCTAACATTGTTCCAGGTTACAATGAACTTCTAAGCACCCACACATCCCACCATTCTCTCCCCACTTTTTTCCTACTGCATTTGTCACTTCTAGCATACCATACAATTCAGTTTTTTGGTTTTTTTTTTATTAACTTCTGCTGCCCCTCACTAGAATGTGAACTCCAGGAGGCATAAGTTTTTCATCTGTTTTATTTATTGATGTTGTCCAAGTTCCTAATAATTGTACTAACTGATCATTTCTTCCTCTGGGAAATACTTCTGGATTTCTCATCTGGTCACCTTTGCTTTCCTACCTTATCTCCTGCTACTCTCTCCATCACTCACTCCATTCCAGCCAAGCGTGCCAGGCAGCTCCAGCCTCAGCGGCTTTGCACTTGCTATCCCTTGTCAGTAGGAAGCTCTTCCACAAGATCCCCCATGCCTTGTTCCCTTATCTCCTTCAGACCTTTGCTCAAGTCACCCTGTCATTGGCTTTTTCCTTAAGAACCCTATTTAAATGTGAGCCCCACCCTTTCCCCACAACATACAAACACTCCTGGATCTTGCCACCTTCCTTCCCTGCTTGCTCTCCAGAACTCTTCACAGTCTGATATGCAATATTAGTTATCTGTTGTCTTTTTCCATTCCTGATCCCAGACACACTGAAATTCTGAGCTCCATGAAGACAGCCATTATTCCCTTCTTTACTCCTTTTCCATATCTAGAAAACTGGGTTACACTTAGCAAAAAATAGTATTCATTGAATAAACGATCACAAAGGCAATTTTTATACATGAAACACCAACTTTTAGAATATTCCACTTTAGAAAGCATACACATGATTATAATAAGATGTTTGAATTTCAAATAGGAAGTCGAATATAAAATAAAAAGTATAATAAGAAGCAGGTGGCTTGGAAAGGTTAAGTAATACAAGGCATACATCTTGGCTTTTTGATGAATGCAGTGCTAGAATTTAGATCGTTGATAAATTTTGGATGGAAAATCTTAGCAGTTGTTTGCTATCACATCCTATTCTTGAAGGCAGCAATCAACACACACACACACACACACACACACACACACACACACACACACCAGCCTTCAAGTATAAGATTGCCTCTGGTGCCCAGGGAAAATGAGAGGAAATGACTTTTAAATGGCTAAGGAAAGTATTCATGATTTATTAGTTCAGTGAAACGGAAGAGCAGGCGCCCACTTGACAAAGCAGGCAGAACCACCCTTCACCAGGTAGACTGACGTGGAGGCTCATTGACCAAAATGCCTACAGTTACAGCTATGTGATTATGAATGGCCCTGAGAATCGGAAACCTCAGAGGAATGCTACCAGGTCTTCCTCTTCCCTTCCTGTCAGCTTGGGGTCAGGAAATTTGCAGGGAATAATTTTCTCCATGTGAAAGCAGTTCACAGTACACATTCTCCCTTCTACCTGGGACTCCTGAGTATGATTTGGAATTGTGGAAGTGGTTGTTTGCTCTCTTTATAGTATAACATTACCTTAGAGCACCAAGAGACTTACAGAATCATGCTGTCTGATCAGAGCATTTTATGAAAGAGAAAACTGAACTAAGCCAAAAGCTCCCCAGCTAATTAGGAGGGGACACCCCAGCCAGCCTCAAGATCACTGAAGCCCTGTGCAAGGGTTTTCTCTCACACTAGAGTGTGGCTGCTGGTGTCCTAGGTAGGTATCCAGAGAGAACTCATTTCAACCTTAATTAAAGCATGCAATTACTCAATTCTATGTATGTCTGCATAGGCAGATAGAGAGACATAGGTTAATACAGCTATGCTATAGGTAGAAAATCAGTATCATAAACTTCATTGATCTTATTTGTTTTTAATAAAGAGAAGAATGAAGGAGAAAATAAAAAATGATCCCATAATCTCAGAGTGCTGCTAACTCCTGTTGATACTTAAATCTTTATATTTTTAATACTTTTATCTCTTTTGTTTTAATAATATAAATGTAGTCACCATTTCTTAACCAGTTATTATGTACCAGGTCTTGTCCTGGGTGATTAATTTAAACTTCACAATAACCTCATGACATAAGTATGATTCGTCTCATTTTAGAGAGGAAGAGTTGGAAGGTTCCGGAAGTTTGCTTAAAAAATAGAGTAGGCCAAAGCCTGGGTATGGCCAGGTCGGTCCTCAAACCCAAGGCAGTGAGGCTGGAGCTGTTTCTCCCGTCCTACACTGCATCCCCATCTTCCCTCTGGGAAATAAAACCCCAATTTCCTTCCTCATCTAAGACAGATACTTAAACCCTGTATTTATGAGGACAGCTAATAATATCCTAATTACAATCACTGTATTTAGATAAAGATTAAATAGCATCATTTATATTTAAATAACAAACTTGATTACAGTTTTAAATCATTTAAGATGATTTTATTTTTCAATAAGGCATTTGATGATCACCCTGAGCAAGGCCTGGGGCAGGGAACTGTGCTTCTGCTGTTGTCAGCTGACTATCTTAGCCTCACGAGGAAAAGCAAGCACCTTAGTGGTTTTTCTTATCCATTGCCTGCTCAGAATGTCTTACCCAAAGCAGAGCAGATTTGTAGATTTGTAGGGGAAGGTTGGTTGCACCAGGTGCAGCATCCTGGCTCCTTTTGGAAGGAACAGGCAGAGCTGTGAGGAGACTCCACTGTGTTCTTCCACAGAGGTGGTGCAGCTGAATCACTGGGCCTTGGCCCAGAAATGCGACTGGGATTCCAAACATAGCCTCTTTCAGGAGAGGGACACAGAGGCAAGCAGAAATGTTTGCGCTCGTTCAGATAATTCATTCCTGGCTCCATTCACCCTGCCCTTGCTCCACTCCCTGGCTCCCAAGTCAAGGTAAGATTTCTTGTCAGGATCTTTCACAGCCAAATCATATGACTTAAAGAGGTTTGTTGGCCCTGGCAGTTCCTGGAATCTTTCCAGAAATATAGCCAGAGGGCAAGAGTGGTGCTGCCAGTCATCGCCTTGGGATCCAAGCTCTGAGAGAGCAGGGAGATGGCTTTTCAGAGCTCCATCCTGCCAGCTCTGATTCACATCTGTTTTCTCCTCTCTGGGGAAACTCTCAGGGTGGAGTCTGGAGGAGGGAAGGAAATCTTTGGGTCTGTTCTTTATCCACTGTCCCATCATTCTGGCGACTGTCAGTCTTTATTTTTTTAAACATTAAACATGTAAACAGCATTGCTACATTTTTCTTTATAGGAGATAATGCTCCTTATGAAGAAAAAAACTTGTTTCTTGCTTCCAAAGGAAACAAGATGTTCACTTTTCACTTCAAACTGAGAGATTTCAGAATATGCTGAGTTCTGCCTTTCTGACTTGAGTTATCCTGTTTTTCATTTTCCTATTTTCCCACTGACAGAGAATGTAATTATTGCTACCCTTTTTGACTAGCTAGCTGACTCTTTCTTCTAAAAACATGAATTATAACTAGAAAAGGCTACTTGGCAGGCCTGTCTATGGTAAGCTCTTGTCTGCCATAGGTAGCTAGAATGCTCCTGGTAATATTTCCTTATAATTTTTCTATTGTCGTGTTCTCAGAAGCCACAATCCATCAATCTATTCAATTGCCTCTACTGGACAACACAAAATTCATTCCAAGAGACTTCGTTTTTAATAGTTTTCACTTTGACCATCTTATTTCTGTGAGTTATGCTGAAATGTACACATATATACAACTCACTGTTGATTCCCAGCAGGCAGAATGTCTTAGAGGTGCCACCACCATATACATTTATGCATGTAAATAGATACATACATGTAGATCTGATAAAGTTCATGTACTCGATTATCCAGCACAAATGATGCTAGGAACTCAGAATTGTTTTGAGGAATTCAGAATTCTATTTTTAGAATTTTTCATAAATGGAAACATAAGTGACAGTTATGCTATAGAATATAAGATGTTATCCCTATATTAACTAGGAGAACAACATGGATACTAATATATATAGCTCACTGTAGTTTGGCATTATTGATATTCCTTTTCTTTTCTGTGTTCAGCTTCTTCATCAAATTTAAATGCTTTGCAAAATGTGGCATGTTTATCCCCTTCATTCTCAATCATTTAGAATGTGGATGTGCATGTTCCTGTTTCCCATTTACTGAATTCAAACATAGAAATTTAAGCATGCATAGAGGCTAAGACAGAGGATAATACCTCTTGGTGTTCCTAATGCATTCTCTCTCTAGAACCCATTTTATTACCAAATAACACTCAGAGCTTTTTTGAACAGAAAGCATGCTTCTTCTTTTAAAAAATATATATTTTATTGTGTTTTAGGTTTTGGGGTACATGTGAAGAACATGCAAGATTGTTGCATAGGTACATACATAGCAATGTGGTTTGCTGCCTTCCTCCCCATCACCTATATCTAGCATTTCTCCCCATGTTATCCCTTCCCAACTCCCCACTCCCCACTGTCCACTGTCCCTCCCCTAGTTCACCCCCACAGACCCCAGTGTGTGATACTCCCCTCCCTGTGTCCATATGTTCTCATTGTTCAGCAACCACCTATGAGTGAGAACATGTGGTGTTTGATTTTCTGTTCTTGTGTCAGTTTGCTGAGAATGATGTCCCTACAAAGGACACCAATTAATCATTTTTTATGGCTGCATAGTATTCCATGGGGTATATGTGCCACATTTTCCCTGTCCAGTCTATCATCGATGGGCATTTGGGTTGGTTCCAAGTTTTTGCTATTGTAAACAGTGCCACAATGAATATATGTGCATGTGTCCTTATAATAGAACAATTTATAATCCTTTGATATACACCTAGTAATGGGATTGCTGGGTCAAATTGAATTTCTGTTTCTAGGTCCTTGAGGAAGCACCACACTGTCTTCCACAATGGTTGAACTAATTCACACTCCCACCAACAGTGTAAAAGTGTTCCTATTTCTCCACATCCTCTCCACCATCTGTTGTCTCCCGATTTTTTAATGATCACCATTCTAACTGGCGTGAGATGGTATCTCAATGTAATTTTAATTTGCATTTCTCTAATGACCAGTGATGATGAGCATTCTTTCATATGTTTGTTGGCCTCATGTATGTCTTCTTTTGTAAAGTGTCTGTTCATATCCTTCACCCACTTTTGAATGGGCTTGTTTTTTTCTTGTAAATCTGTTTAAGTTCTTTGTAGATTCTGGATATTAGCCCTTTGTCATATGGGTAGATTGCAAAAAATTTTTCCCATTCTGTTGGTTGCCGATTCACTCTAATGATTGTTTCCTTTGCTGTGCAGAAGCTCTGGAGTTTAATTAGGTACCATTTGTCCATTTTGGCTTTTGTTGCCAATGCTTTTGGTGTTTTAGTCATGAAGTCCTTGCCTATGCTTACATCCTGAATGGTTTTGCCTAGGATTTCTTCTAGGGTTTTTATGGTGTTAGGTCTTATGTTGAAGTATGTAATCCATCTGGAATTAATTTTAGTGTAGGGTATCAGGAAGGGGTCCAGTTTCTGCTTTCTGCACATGGCTAGCCAGTTTTCCCAACACCATTTATTAAACAGGGAATCATTTCCCCATTGCTTGTTTTTGTCAGGTTTGTCAAACATCAGATGGTTGTAGATGTGTGGCATTGTTTCTGAGGCCTCTGTTCTGTTCCAGTGATCTATATCTCTGTTTTGGTACCAGTACCATGCTGTCTTGATTACTATAGCCTTGTAGTATAGTTTGAAGTCAGGTAGTGTGATGCCTCCAGCTTTGTTCTTTTTGCTTAGAATTGACTTGGCTGTGTGGGCTCTCTTTTGGTTCCATATGAAGTTTAAGGTGATTTTTTCCAGTTCTGTGAAGAAGGTCATTGGTAGCTCAATGCGGATAGCATTGAATCTATAAATTACTTTGGGCAGTATGGTCATTTTCAAAAGTTGATTCTTCCTAACCATGAACGTGGAATGTTTCTCCATCTGTTTGTGTCCTCTCTTATTTCATTGAGCAGTGCTTTGTAGTTCTTCTTGAAGAGGTCCTTTACGTTCTTTGTTAGCTATATTCCTAGGTATTTCATTCTCTTTGTAACAACTGTGAATGACAGTTCATTCTTGATTTGGCTCTCTGTTAGTCTGTTATTGATATATAGGAATGTTTGTGATTTCTGCACATTGATTTTGTATCCTGAGACTTTGCTGAAGTTGCTTCTCAGTTTCAGGAGATTTGAGGCTGAGATGATGGGGTCTTCTAAATATACAATCACATTGTCTACAAATAAAGATAATTTGACTTCCTCCTTTCCTAATTGAATATGCTTTATTTCTTTTTCTTACCTGATTGCTCTGGCTAGAACTTCCAATATTATATTGAATAGGAGTGGTGAGAGAAGGCATCCTTGTCTAGTGCCAGACTTTAAAGGGAATGCTGCCAGTTTTTGCCCATTCAGTATGATATTGGCTCTGGGTTTGTCATAAATAGCTGTTATTATTTTGAGATACATTTGATCAATTCCTAGTTTATTCAGAGTCTTTAGCAATAAAGGGCTGTGCAAGGCTGGCGGACCCCACTCTGCCCCCTCGCAGGGACAGGTGTGGGGACTGCCAGGGGCCTCCCACTTATTCTACACCTCTCATGTCTCTTCACCGTGCCAGACTAGAATCAAGCTCAACAGGCTCTTCTTTCCCCGCTGATTCTACCAAGCCCATTCCCTTGGCTGTGGTTTCACCGGATAGTGGGTAGGAACAGTGGGAATCTCATTCATCCATTCATGCACATCACTAATTAGATGACGAGGCATTTGGCTACCTTAAGAGAGTCATAGTTACTCCCACTGTTTACCCGCACTTCATTGAATTTCTTCACTTTGACATTCAGAGCACTGTGCAGAAATCACATCGCGTCAACACCCGCCACGGGCCTTCACAGAAAGTATGCTTCTTTATAGAGACAGTGAGTCCTAGAACTCAAGCAAATTGTTCTGTGGTCGTTGATAAGATAACAAATATAACTCAAAAGTCCCATTAATGTCATATTTTTCTCTTACACAAACAGATGGAAAACTGTAGCAAACTTGGCTGAAAAATGTAAATTCTTCAGAGAATAAGTTTTAAAATGTAAAAGCCTACACCTGATACCTGTTCAACATTGTGCTTAATGCTAAGAAGAAACAAGAAAACAAGATGTTCCTCTATATATCCCATTTCATTCTAAATAATTCACAGTTCTTGAGACACATGTGGACCAAGATCTAAATTTTCTTATGAAGTACATAATGTTCCCAAAGCAGGTTGTTGGATTTTGAGCCCATGAAAGTTTCAGAAAGATTTTATCTGTGACACCTGCATGCTGTACTTAGCCATATGGCAGTGTACCATTGCCATTGAAGACCTTTGGGAAAGTAATCGTACCACAGGTGACCCAAGCTCTGTCCTATGTAACTTGCATCTGCTGGACCACTAGTGTGAAGAGAATAGATGATGCCAGAATTCTGAAAAAAGTACAGAATCTCTAGGTTAGAAGAGACCTTAAATTTCATCCAGTCCCCACTGCACTGATGTAAGCATCCTAGAAAAGCATTTAAAGTAAGATAATATCACAAACTCAGGAAGCATAATAGCAGACAAACCACCACTATCTATAAATAAAATGTTTTAGGTACACCAAAGAGAATGTGCTTGGAACTCAGAAAAGGCCCTCTAAAAAAGTTTTGTTCCTCTTTGAAATTAAAAGGTAACAGTTCCTCCAATGCTTTCCAATACTTCTTCAATTCAAGGACAGGTGTTACAAGTTTCAGACTGTTTCTTTCTCACTCCCTTATTCAGCAATATTTATATAATGCCTACCATGTAAAAACTAATCTTTCAAGGTTAGGATTAACACTTATGGCCACCACAAAAGTGATTTTTGTTCCCCTAAGAACCTCCATTCAAATTTTTTAAAAAATTATGTCCTAATAGGTGGTCATAGATCACAGGCACTTCCACTTTTAAGAAAAAATATTCCATAATAACAAATACTAAAGGAGAATCTCAAGAAGAATGATGGTAAATTTTAGATATTTTTAATAACTCACAAGTTACTGTTATTAGAATAAATAGGCACTAAAATGTGAAAGATATCAGAACCTTAAAATTCAATACCTGGGTATTGTTTAGTATGAGTAAAGAGAGGTGAGAATAAAGAGAATGGGATAATGAAATCATGTGAATATGTCAGAGCAGGTGCTGAAGAAAGTTTAAATCGTTAACCTGTAGGAAGATTAGGAAAGGTCAAAGGGCAGAGAGAGAGGGAATTTTGTGAAAAGGTTTTCTGGAGCAAGCTGAAAATTCCCATTATCCTCTCCTTCTCCAGTAGAAGGAGTTGCTGCCACTTCTCTCAGAAGTGTGTGTCCCATGAATTTGTAAGGTTTGGTCAACAGGAACTAGACCCAACTGATAAATTGCAAGCAGTCCATGGCAGCACAGAGAGGGATGCAGCTGGGATGTAAATGCAATTCACTCCCACATCGGGTCAAAGAGGCATGTCTCAGAAACCAGATGTAGAATCCGTGGTAGAAATGCCAGGCAGGGAGTATTCAAAATAGAAATCTGTCTAAAAGAGCAGACTGCCAAGGTTAAAGGTCCTTTCCTTTCCCCTCAACTAGAACATCAGGGGGGCATCACGAGGGCTCTCAGCAAGTATATGTGCCCTGAGCCTTTGATTCTTTTAATTAATTTTCATGACTCTAACTTCCAGGCAGTAGGTCAAAGCCCATTGTGTCAGGTGGGCATCTTTGTTGGTCTTTACAGTCTGGAGTACCTCACCTCCAGAGGCTATGGAATGCAGCAGTAATGAGATAAGTAAGAATGTCTAGTCAATATGGAGGACTGAATTGATGGTAAAGAACTCTCCTTTGTGGAAAAATTAAACTCCAACAATAACAAAATTTAGCTACATGGCCAAATCCAAAGTGTGAAATCCTTGAGTGTAAAAAGAGCAACAAAAAGAGAAGTGAATAGAATCTTAAGCCAAAGCAGCTCATGGTTTGTATCCTTAATGGATATGAAACCTACTAGGGCAGGGGCTTTGGAGCTATCACAAACAAAGGAGTTTAAAATGTCATTCCATGTGTATAGGAGGACAACATACACTGACAGAAGGGGTCCTATTGGCAGCAACAGATGCTACCATGCAATGAAATAATATTTTCAAAGTGGTAAAGGGAAGTAACTATCCACCAGTTGAATTATGTCAAGTGAAAGTAACTAGATATAAAGACTGAAAGAATTTACTAGTCACAGAAGCTTAACTAAAAAAAAAATTTTTTTTATTAAAAAAAAAAAGAAATAGCATTATTCAGCCAGAAAAGAGGTAATCTTAGAAGAAAATAATAGACACAAGAAATAGTGATGAGAAAAAGAAGCTAGTAAGCATGTTTGTAAATCTAAAGTTTGGATGGAATAATCATTCTAAGTCCTGACATTTGCTCAGGAAGAAGATAGAGAACTTGGTCAGATTTACATTTTGTTAAGTTGGATATGCATGTTAGAAACTTAAAGGCTCGACCCGTTGCAGTGGCTCAGGCCTGTAACCCTAGCACTTCGGGAGGCCAGGAGGGGAGGACCACTTGAGGCCAGGAGTTTGAGATTACAGTGAGTCATGACTGCACCACTGCACTCCAGCCTGGGTGACAGAGTGAGACCCTGTCTCAAAAAATTAAAAAAGAAACTTAAAAGCTAACCACTATAAGGAGCAAAAACCAAATGTATAATTACAAATGATTTGAGAGGAAGCAGAGAGAATAAAATTTGCTGAATTCAATAGGAACCAAGGAAAAAGAAAGAAACATAAAATAGATAGGACAAATAAGCATTAATATATTAATAATCATAATAAATATAAAAGGTTGAATTCACCCAAATTGGATTTTTTAAAAAGAGAATAGCATCCAGCTATTTTTTTATGTTAAGACACACACACAGGCTGGGTATGGTGGCTCACGCCTGTAATCCCAGCACTTTGGGATGATGAAGCAGGAGGATTGGTTGAGGCCAGGAGTTCAAGGCCAGCCTGGACAACATATGACAACCCAACTCCATAAAAAAAATTTTTTTTTTAAGTAGCATGGTGGCTTACATCTGTATTCCCAGCTACTCAGGAGGTTGAGGCAAGAGAATCACTTGAGCCCAAGAGTTTGAGTTCAAGGCTGCAGTGAGCTATGATGATTGCACCACTGTACTCCAGCTTGGGTGAAAGAGTGAGACTCTGTCTCTAAAAAAGCAAAACAAAAAAAAAAAAAACAGAGATGCACCCCAACCTTAATGATCGAGAAGGGATGGACAAACATCAACAAGGTAAATACTGATCAAGACAGCTGGTACTGTAATATTTAAATCAGACGACATAGAGTTTTAAGCCAAGAGGCATTAATAGAAACATAGATACATAAGATAAAAAGAACAATTCAGTAAGAAAACAAAATAGGGCTGGGTGCGGTGGCTCAAGCCTGTAATCCCAGCACTTTGGGAGGCCGAGGCCGGTAGATCACGAGGTCAAGATATCAAGACCATCCTGGTCAACATGGTGAAACCCCGTCTCTACTAAAAATACAAAAAAATTAGCTGGGCATGGTGGCGCATGCCTGTAATCCCAGCTACTCAGGAGGCTGAGGCAGGAGAATTGTCTGAACCCAGGAGACGGAGGTTACGGTGAGCCAAGATTGCGCCATTGCACTCCAGCCCGGGTAACAAGAGCGAAACTCCATCTCAAAAAAAAAAAAAGAAAGAAAAAAAGAATAGCTTGCCATGGGAGACTCAGGGATGGTAACTCTATGAGTTGATTCCCTGCCCTGAAGTCTGAGGAATGAGTAGCATTTATTTTAGTTTTCTTGTTGTTGTTGTTTTAGAGATAGGGTCTTGCTCTGGTGCCCAGGCTGGACTAGAACTTCTGGGCTCAAGCAATCCTCCTGCCTCACCCTTCTGAGTAGCTGGAAGAATGGCATCTTTTTTCAGTGCTAGACCTTTTATGTGTGCTTGCTCGACGTCATTTAATTTCCTCTGGGTGAGGGAGATGTTACTGCATAATGTGTTAAACATCTGTCATCATTTAATACTTTTTTTTTTAAGACAGAGTCTTGCTCTGTTGCCCAGGCTGGCATGCAAGTGGCGTGATCTCGGCTCACTTCAACCTCCACCTCCTGGGTTCTAGCGATTCTCCTGCCTCAGCCTCCCAAGTAGCTGGGACTACAGGTGTGCGCAACCGCACCTGGTTAATTTTATTGTTTTATTGTTTGTTTGTTTGTTTGTTTGTTTTTGAGGTGGAGTCTCGCTCTGTTGCTCAGGCAGGATGGAGTGCAGTGGCGCCATCTTGGCTCACCGCAACCTCTGCCTCCTGGGTTCAAGTGATTCTCCTGCCTCAGCCTCCCAAGTAGCTGGGATTATAGGCACACATTAACCACAGCCAGCTAATTTTTGTGTTTTTAGTAGAGACGGGGTTTTACCACGTTGGCCAGGCTAGTCTCAAACTCCTGACCTTGTGATCTGCCCACCTCGGCCTCTCAAAGTGCTGGGATTACAGGCAGGAGCCACCGCACCCAGCTTATTTTTTTGTATTTTTAGTAGAGATGGGGTTTCACCATGTTGGCCAGGCTGGTCTCAAACTCCTGACCTTGTGATCTGCCCGCCTCGGCCTCCCAAATTGCTGGGATTACAGGTGTGAGCCACCAAACCCAGCCATTACTTTAAATAATTTATAAGGTAAGTTTTTATGAGAGAAAACAGTTTTGGGGACACTGAAAGCGTATTAAAGAATTGAGAAACATATTTTATGTTAGGAAATCAAATATCTTATTTTCTTCACAAGCAAGATTACTTTTAACCATTAAAATTAATATGCTAGGCCAAGGATGGTGGCTTATGCCTGTAATCCCAGCACTTTGGGAGGCCAAGTCAGGCAGATTCCTTGAGCTCAGGAGTTTGAGACCAGCCTGGGCAACATGATTAAATTCACATCTCTACAAAAAAAAAAAAAAAAAAAAGGTGACACATGACTGTATTCCTAGCTACATAGGAAGCTGAGGTGGGAGGATGGCTTGAGCCCAGGAGGTAGAGGTTGCAGTGAACTGAGATTGTGCCACTGCACTCCAGCTTCGGCATCAGAGCCACACCCTGTCTCAAAAAAAAAATAATTGCTGGGTGCTCACGCCTGTAATCCCAGCATGTTGAGAGGACAAGGTGGGTGGATCATTTGAGGTCAGGAGTTTGAGACCAGCTTGGCCAACATGGTGAAACCCCGTCTCTACTAAAACTACAAAAATTAGCCAGGTGTGGTGGCAGATGACTGTAATCGCAGCTACTCAGAAGGCTGAGGCAGGAGAATTGCCCCAAGCTGGGAGGTGGAGGTTGCAGCGAACCAAGATCATACCATTGCACTCCAGCCTCGGTGACAGAGGAAAACTCCATCTCAAAAAATAATAATAATAATAATAATAACAATATTTTCTTACAGCTTTTGCTTAGAATTTTATAGGTGCTATTTGATTTATTGTGATTTTAAATGCTTATGTTGGAAATACTTAATTTTACTCTTCTATCTTCACAGTCCATATTTGCTCCATTTCTTACTTTACAACTTGCGTACATGGGATTGTACAAATATTTTCCCAAGGTAAATTAATTTTTTTTCTAAATGTTGATGATATATTTGAATTGATTTATGACTAGCTAATTGAAGGAACTTAAAAATGTTAGTCCTATTTGTGGTCTGAATCAGTGCTACTCAAAGTGTGGTTTGCCCACTTATCTCCAAACTATGTATTTGTGTTTGTGATACATTAAGTTCAAAAAATGAGTAATTAGAAACTTTTATAGCAATTTGACATTGCCATAACATCGTTACTTTGTTTTACGAAAATATTGGTCTACTGTGGATTGAGGCCCTTCATGACAGAGTTTGAATAGTACTTGTTTAAGAAAGGTATTATATTTAGATGGGGCATGGTGGCTCACACCTGTAATCCTTAAGCTTTGGGAGGCCGAGGTGGGTGGATCACCTGAGGTCAGAAATTCGGATCAGCCTGGCCAACATGGTGAAACCTCATCTCTCCTAAAAGTACGAAAAATGGCTGGGCGTGGTGGCTTACATCTGTAATCCCAGAACTTTTGGAGGCCGAGGCAGGTGGATCATGAGGTTAGGAGATCAAGACCATCCTGGCTAACATGGTGAAACCCCATGTCCACGAAAAATACAAATAATTAGCTGGGTGTGCTGGTGTACCTGTAGTCCCAGCTACTGTGGAGGCTGAGGTAGGAGAATTGTTTAAACCCGGGAGGCGGAGGTTGTGGTGAGCTAAGATTGTGCCACTGCACTGTGGCTTGGGCAACAGAGCAAGACTCTGTGTCAAAAAAAAAAGAAAAAGAAAAGAAAAAGAAAAAGAAATTCACCTTTGAAACATCAATTGTAGTTTTACAGTAGCAAAAGTTTGGAACCTAAATGTCCACTGAGTGACTACATTAAAAAAAAATTATAATATCTATTCAGAATGAAGACACTCTCAATGTACTGAGTAAGGTCTCCAAGAAATATTAAGAGAAAAAAAATCAAAATTCAGAATAGAATTTATAGTGTACTTACTTCTTTTGAAAAGAAAGAATAATATATTATTTGATTTAGCTTATATATGCATAAGCAATCTCTGAAAGAATATACATAAAATTATTAACAATACTTATGTGTGTGATAGAGATGTTTATGGGTACTATGTAAATAGAAGAGAGAAAACGGAGACTTCACTATATATATGTTCTCCCAACCAAACAGCATTTTGTTATGGCAGGGTTTGTTTTTTTTGGCTCGTTTTGTTTGTTTTTGAAACAGAGTCTCACTCTGTCACCCAGGCTGGAGTGTAGTGGTGCAGTCTCAGCTCACTGCAGCCTCCTCCTCCCAGGTTTATTCTCCTGCCTCAGCCTCTCAAGTAGCTGGGACTATAGGTGTGAGCAACCACACCCAACTAATTTTTGTATTTTTAGTAGAGATGGGGGTCTCACCATGTTGGCCAGGCGGGTCTTGAACTCCCAGCCTCAGGTATCTGCCCACTCGGGCCTGCCAAAGTCCTGGAATTACAGGCGTGAGCCACTGCACCTGGCCTATTACAGCAGTTTTAAACACAAAAGTTGGCTGGGCACAGTGGCTCACACTTGTAATTACAGACTTTGGAAGGCCCAGGTGGGCAGATCGCCTGAGGCTGGGAGTTCTTGACCAGCCTGGGGTCAACATGGTGAAACCCTGTGTCTACTAAAAATACAAAAATTAGTTGGACATGGTGGTGCGGACCTGTAATCTCAGCTACTTGGGAGTCTGAGGCAGGAGAATCTCTCGAACCCTGGTGGCAGAGGTTACAGTGAGCTGAGATAGCACCACTGCCCTCCAGCCTAGGCGACAGAGCAAAATTCTGTCTCAAAAATAAATAAATAGCCAGACACAGTGTCTCACGCCTGTAATCCCAGTACTTTGGGAGGCCAAGGTGGGTGGATTATGAGGTCAGGAGATTGAGACCATGCTGGCTAATGCAGTGAAACACTATCTCTACTAAAAATGCAAAAAGTTAGCTGGGCGTAGTGGCACGCACTGGTAGTCCCGGCTGTTTGAGAGCCTGAGATAGGAGAATCGCTTGAACCCTGGAGGCAAAGGTTGCAGTGAGCCAAGATCGAGCCACTGCACTCCAGCCTGGGAGACAGAGTGAAATTCCGTCTCAAAAAAACAAAAACATAAACACAAGTTGAAAGAATTGTGCCATGAACACTCATTTATATAATATCTGCCACCTAGATCCTACAATTAACATCTTATTATATTACATATCTATCAGATTTTCTTTTATTTTTCAAACCCAAGATAATCCATCTAATTTTTCTTGATGCATTTCAAAGTATGTTGTAGGTGTACATGTTGGTATTCCTCACCCCTCCTGCATAACATTAACTTAAAATTTACTGCTTAAGGTTTTTTTTTTTTTTAGGTAAAAAAAAAAATTTTTTTTTGAGACAGCCTCGCTCTGCTGCCAGGCTAGAGTGCAGTGGTGCAATGTCAGCTCGCTGCAGGCTCTGCCTCCCAGGTTCAAGCAATTATTCTGCCTCAGCCTCCTGAGTAGCTGGGACTACCGGTGCACGTCACCATGCCCAGCTAATTTTTCTACTTTTAGTAGAGATGGGGGTTTCACCATGTTGGCCAGGATGGTCTCGGTCTCTTTACCTCATGATCCGCCCACCTCGGCCTCCCTAAGTGCTAGGATTATAGGTGTGAGCCACTGAGCCCAGCCTATTCTGCATAGTATTTTTTGAGATGAATCCATGCTGTTAGATAGATCAGTAGTTAATTCCTTTTTTTTTCTTGGCTTAGTAATACTCCACTGTATGACTGTCTCCATTTATCTAGGCTCCTGTAGATGGACATCTTGGTTGTTTTCAGTTTTGGGTTAGTATGACTAAAACTAAGAGTTTTCTTGTATCAGGCTTTTTGTGAACATAAGTTTTCATTTCTCTTAGGTAACTATAGGTTTTTATGTTTAAAACAATTTTAAACCATACGATTGGATGTTGTGATAGTAAATCAATAAATTAAAGATAAATGCAGCTTTTAATCCCTTAAAAAATGAGACTAGAAAATTATATTACTAAGTAAATATTCTCTCTTCCCCCAGAAGTATACTGAATTGTTCAGTGATATTCTATTGCATGTGTAATCAAGTGTGAATTCCTTTGCATAACAATTAAGGCCCTACATGATGTGCCTGTAATTCTGTTACAAATTACTCATTGTTCTCCAAGCATTCTTCTGCCTCTGACTTGTCATGAGACTTAACCCTTCAAAAAATTTCTCCTTTCACTCTGCCAGTCTAAAGCCTGCTTCTCTTTGAAGGTCTGTTTTTAGTTATTTTTTGAGACAGGGTCTCACTTTGTTGCCTGGTCTGGAATGCAGTGGTGTAGTCTCAGTTCACTGCAGCCTCAACCTCTCGAGAGATCCTCCCACCTCAGCCTCCTGAATAGGTGGGACTACAAGTACAGGCAACCATGCTCAGCCAATTTTTTTTTTTTATAGATACAGAGTCTCCCTATGTTGCCCAGGTTGGTCTTAAATTCCTGGGCTCAAGCAATCAGCTGGCCTCAGCCTCCCAAAGTGCTGGGATTAGAGGTGTAAACCACTGCACTTGACCTGAAGGCCTGTTTTTAATTCTGCTTCCTCTGAAGTCCTCCTTGTGCTTTATTTACATAAAACACTGGTGTGTAAGTTCCTATGTCACACATCATCCATGTCAGTCATTTAGCAGTTATTTATGTCCTGTCTAGTAATATTTTTCTTGTTTTATGTAGTACTGTTGTATATATCATAAATTGTTATTTATGTCATGCTTCCAAGATGATAGTTTTTAAAAACTTTTAATAGCAAGACTGAAGTCTGCTATTGCCTAGCAGTTCAATGATTTATGTATTATATGGTCAGTAACTGTTGGTATATAACTGATTGTTTTGAAATGTCATTAACAGTTTTTAAATCATTTAGGTAAAAATAGTAGTATCGACCATGTTTTTTTATATTGCTTTGTAGTCTGCTGAAACTTGGAGGATTAATTTGAGTCTTTCTCTACACAGAGTGAAAAGAAGATAAAGACAACAGTACTAACAGCTGCACTTCTATTATCGGGTATTCCTGCTGAAGTGATCAATCGATCAATGGATACCTATAGCAAAATGGGTGAAGTCTTCACAGATCTCTGTGTCTACTTTTTCACCTTTATTTTTTGTCATGAACTGCTTGATTATTGGGGCTCTGATGTACCATGAAGCCTGCAGAACTGAGAAGGAGAAGCTTACGAAAAAAAAATCGTCTTCTACATTGCAATGTCTCTAAAGGAGGCAAATTGGTTTACACCTTCATGTAATTCTTTTACTTTAGGGGTTGTAAAACTACTTTATTAGAAATAGAATGGCAGATTCCCTGATTTAAAAGGGTTGAGTTTGTATTAGTACTGATGTGAAGAATAGAATAGCAATGTCATTAATTGATTTTTCTTCTTTAATCAGAACCCCTATTCTGTACCTTTCCTCTAACTTCTCAGATTTGTAATTCTTTGGGGAAGCTGAGCTAGTGCTTTTAGGAGAGCAGATAAAGGTGGTCTCAGCCTAAAGACTGCTTCTTGTATTTGTGTCAATCTGTCCTGAGAAATGAAGTCATCTTAAAAATAAAATGAAAGAAACTGAATTGTCTAGTGTTAAGTCTGCACATTGTAACATTTCTTGTTGAGTATCTTAAGTTTTACTCCAGCACAAGTATTTAATCAGAGAAATAATTCAAACATGGGAAATTGGAAGGTATTTATACAGTTTTTATTGCTGTATACCAAACTCAGAATTGAAACTTTTTGCTTTCAAGTTTTTACTTTTTAGAAATATGTTTTAAGCAAACAAGAATAAAATGACTAGATATAAAAATGGGATCTGAAGAATTGAGACATGCAACCCGATATCATAAATGTCCTTTTTCCCCCTAAATGTGGTCTAGATGAGTTACTGTAAACATCCTTTTAACTTAACTCAGTAACTGTCATATTTTGATGGTTTGTCTTCTTAAAAGAGTATAAAACTATAGTGTTATATTGCTCAGTGTTACATTTCCTTACAGATTTTTGTATAGTCTAATTTGGTTAATCCTTGTGACATTAAAAACACATACACTTTTAAAAAAATTACTCATTAAGTCTTGATTTCTGTCATTTCATTTTGAACCAGGGTAATGAAGAATAATTGTAATAATTTAAGTCTATTCCTCTGATTTGGGTTAAAGATTATAAGCACACATTTTTCCTGATTCCATAATGAATCTAGTGTCTAGAGGGTTGTAAATCATCCTTAAAATTGTCACTTCCTTAATTCCTGAGAAGTTACTAGTGGTCTTCAGTTGTACATTGCTCACATTTACTCTTTTGTTTCTTTTCTTTTTTTTTTTTTTTTATTTTGAGACAGCGTCTCCCTCTGGTGTCCAGGCTAGAGTATAGTAGTGGCATAATCATGACTCCCTCCAGCTTTGACTGACCTCGTGGACTCAAGCAATCCTTCTGTCTGAGCCTTCCAAGCAACTGGGACCGTTAATGCCCGGCTAATTTTTCGATCTTTTGTAGAGACAGGATCTTGCCATGTTACCTAGGCTGGTCTCAAACTGGGCTCAAGCAATCCTCCTGCCTTGGCCTCCCAAAGTGCTAGAATTACAGGTATGAGCCATTATGCCTGGCCTACTTTTGTTTCTTTAAAAAAAAAATCATTTAGCCAACTAACACATGCAAAATTTCAGTAATTGTAGATCATTACCAGATTTATATTTTGAAAACAGTTATAAGATATCTATATTTATTGGTGCCACGTTTTCTCTTTATAACTGATTGTCATCTCCCTGATCATTTGCTTACATTTGTTGAATAATATAATCTACACCACCTGGAAATCAATAGACAAAAAAAAGAACAATATAGAAATGAAAGAGGTTTTTTTTGTTTTGTTTTGTTTTTTGGAGACACAGTTTCACTCTGTTGCCCCAGGCTGGAGTGCAGTGGCACAATTTCAGCTCACTGCAACCTCTGCCTCCTGGGTTCAGATGATGCTCATGCCTCAGGCGCTCCTGAGTAGTTGGGATCACAGGCATTGCCACCATGCCCAGCTAATTTTTGTATTTTTAGTAGAGACAGAATTTTACCATGTTTGCCAGGCTCATCTCAAACTCCTGACTGCAGGTGATCTTCCTGTCTCAGCCTCACAAAGTGCAGGGATTAAAGGTGTGAGCCACTGTGCCTGACCTGAAAGCTGCTTTTTTTTTGAGACAGGGTCTCACTCTGTTGTCCCAATTGGAGTGCAGTGGCATGAACAGGGCTCACTGCAGCCTTGCCCTCCCAGGCTCAAGCAATCTTCCCACCTCAGCTTCCCAAGTAGCTGGGACCACCGGCATGTGCCACCATGCCTGGCAAATTTTTTTTTTTTGAGAGAAGGAAAGAAGAAAAAAAAAAATGAGTAAAGGAGAGGAAGAAAGAGGAAGAGAAAGAGGGAGAGTGAACGGAAATATTGCTTTATTCTTAAAAAAGTGGGTGTTAATAATGGCCAATCAATGTTTCATTTAAACCTATGAGTAGATGTGATGTGGTATTGACAAGAATGTATATTTTGTGTATTTGAAGTGGAGAGCTCTATAAATATTTATTAAGTTTACTTGTTCCGGATCTGAGTTCGA
>CAUYOR010058930.1:0-29243 GCA_963573925.1 Callimico goeldii | reverse complement strand
GCTTTTTTTCAACGTTGCACCCCTTGCTTGTTTTAATATAACAAAAAAAAAAAAAAAAAAAAGGTAATATTTCAAACGTCATCTTTTTTTTTTTTTTTTTTGCTGTAGAAATAAAGCTATTTATTAAACCACATCCATGGTGGCAAGTTACGATGGCCCTGGAAAGGAGGCAGGAGCACTATGTTGGCCTTCTAAACATCGTCCCTCCAGGAGGGACCCTGAGAGGTGCTTGGCTGACATGCTGTGGCCGAGGCAGGAAAGTACTTGCAGAATTCCACAAAAGCGGAAGACCACCAGTAGACAGGCTCCATGCTGTCACACCCGAGAGCGGCAGTGGTCTGCTGGACAGAGATGCCTGACGGTGTGGGTCTGGGGCTGCTGGTTCGACTGGCTTCTAGAGGCTCCTTCAGGAGGTGCCTGGACCCTGATGGACGGCCCCAGGTCTCACACTTCCCCCTTGAGGTTTGCAGAGGGTGCCAGAGGTGACCCCAGAAAGGGTATTCTGAGGTGCTGGTGTCCCTATCCAGTAGCCAAAGGCTCTGTCTGGAAGTGGCCATGCCATGGCTATGCTGGACAGTTGTGAGTCCAGAGCTGCCCCTGCCTCCTTTGTTCTGCTGGGAAGGTTCTGGGCCTTTCCCCACCGTCTCAAATCTTTGCTCAGATAGGACCTTCCCACCAAGGGCTCTCTGATGATTTGAATTTGCACCACCCCCGTCCAAATCGTCCTGTTCTCTTTCCCTGCTTTATTTTTCTCGTAGTAATCATCGCCATCTGACACACTGTGCATTTTACCTGCTCGGTGTTTTGAAGTCTGTGTGCCCCGCTGGAATGCGGGCTTCTTGAGAGCATGGGCTTGGTTTTGTTCTCGCTGTTCCTTCAGTGCTCAGCAAGGAGTAGCTGCAGCCAACGCTGTGGTCTTGGTGGGACCGCATTTACTTTACATCATTGGACCTGCTGCCACAGAGGCTCTGCCGCATCATGTAAGGCATGCGCTGGAAAAGCAGCATGTAGGGGGTATGTGTGTCTCTATCTCTGTTACATCATCTGTTACCGGCATTTCAGAAATTCAGAGTACTTTCTACACGTCACTTGGGTGTTGATTTCAAAGCGACTAATGTTTCTTTCTGACTCTTGAAGGCTGCTGTCTTTGACATTAGGGGAGGTGCAACTTTAAAATGTGTGGGTCAGCCTGGTGTGGTGGTTCAGCTGTGTAATCCCAGCACTTTGAGAGGGCAAGGAGGGCAGATCACTTGAGCCCAGGAGTTTGAGACCAGCCTGGGTAACATGATAACACCCCGTGTCTATAAACATGCAAAAATTAGCTGGACACGCTGGTGCACACCCATGGTCTCGGGAGGCTGGGGTGGGAGGATCGCTTGAGCCCAGGAGCTTGAGACTGCAGTGACCTATAATCATGCCACTGAACTCCAGCCTGGTAAACCCTGTTTTGAGAAAGAAAAAAAGTGGCTAGGCACAGTGGCTGTTGCCTGTAATTCCATCACTGTGGGAGGCTGAGGCAGGAATATAACTTGAGCTCAGGAGTTTGAAACCAGCCGGGACAACATAGCAAAACCGCATCTCTATTTTTTAAAATTTATATATATATAATTTACATATGTATAATTTTTGAATGAAAAAACTGTGTGGTACATGTTTAGGTGTTTTTTTGGGATTTTTTTGTTTGTTTGTTTTTTGAGGTGGAGTCTCACTCTGTCACCTAGGCTGGAGTGCAGTGGCGCAATCTCGGCTCACTGCAACCTCTGCTTCCCGGTTTCAGGCAATTCTCCTGCCTCATCCTCCCGAGTAGCTGGGACTTCAGGTGCCCGCCACCACACCCAGCTAATTTTTGTATTTTTAGTGTAAATGGGGGTTTCACTGTGTTGGCCATACTGATCCCGAATTCCTGACGTTGTGATCTGCCTGCCTCAGCCTCCCAAAGTGCTGGGATTACAGGCATGAGCCACTGTGTCCAGCCATGTTTAGCTGTTACTGCATTTCACTTTCTGGATGTGTGACCCTCCCTGCTCTTTCGGTGCCTTCTAAGCTGTTACCGCTTTTCCTGGGCCAGTGATGCAGCTCCCCACCTATTCTGCCTGAGCCCCTGGCCGGCCAAGGGATGCCCTAGACTCTCCCAGCACCCGCACGTCTCTGCATAGCCACCCCTACCACTTTAACGGGATGGTTCTGTAGTGAGGTCAGGCTGGATGTCAGCTTTCTGTGGGCAGGGACCATGTCCCCTTGCTAGCAGGCTTATTTGCTAAGTAATTGAATGAGTAGTATAGTTAAGTATTTCCTTTAAGAGACTTTGATAAGCAAAATAGTGAGTATTTTCTTTTTATTTATTATCTATTTTTAAAGCAAGGTCTCTCTCTGTTGCCCAGGCTGGAGTGCAGTGACGTGATCTCGGCTCATTGCAATCTTGACCTACTGGACTCAAGCAGTCCCCCTATCTCAGCCTCCCAGGTAGCTGGGACTATAGGTGCACACACCACACCTGGCTAATTTTTGTGTTTGTTTTGTGAGACAGATCTCACTGTGTTGCTCAGGCTGACCTTGAACTCCTGGGCTCAAGTCATCCCCCTGTCTTGGCCTTCCATAGTGCTGGGATTTACTGTGCCTGGCTAGACTATGTTCTCATGGTTTTGGAGAGAGTGGTGTGCCATAGATGTCACTCTGCGTCCTGTGCCATGTGCAACTGAGCAGGGTAGAGGCCTCACATCTCCCCATAATGCCTCCAGGACCGTGGACTTGGCGTTGTCAGATGGGCTGTGAGCTGTGTAAACAACACAGATGTACCTGCCCGATGGGGGCAGATGGAGGGGCTGGGAGAGTCCCGAGGTGAGGGCAGTAGGGTCCTGGGAATTCCAGGTGGAGGGCTGTGGAGTCTGTGCTGTGGAGCAGCTGCACTGCTCAGCTGGTGGTTATAAACTTGGCATCTTCTCCCTGACACTTCAGCTTGGCCCGGCCCCCACATCCCATCATCCCTGCATCTCATGAGTACACACCCTCCGACCTTCTGCCTCACGTCCACCAAATCGAAAGCAGGACAGGGCTCCACTCAGGCTCCAGGTCATTCTGCATCTTCCCACCATGAGCTGATGGTTTTAGACAGGTGTCCACAGCAAAGGACAGCAGCTAAGTGTTGATGTGTCCTCAGGTGGTGGGTACTCTTGCGGAGAGAGGCTTATTCACACCTTTGGGTCTTTTGGGCTGGGTGATGTTGCCAGCATCTTTTAAAAGTAAGATCTAGGGCCAGACCCAGTGGGTCATGCCTATAATCCCAGGACTTTGGGAGGCCGAGGCAGGTAGGTAATCTAAGGTCAGGAGTTGGAGACCATCCTGGCAAACATGGTGAAACCCCATCTTTACTAAAAATACAAAAATTAGCCCAGTGTGGTGGTGGGCACCTGTAGTCCTGCTACTGGGGAGGCTGAGGCAGGAGAATCGCTTGAACCTGAGAAGTGGAGGCTTCTCAAAAAAAAAAAAAAAAAAACATTAGCATTAGGTGCATGATTGCTTACAGACAGGAACGAACCTGGCTTAAACTTTTCTC
Source organism: Callimico goeldii (assembly GCA_963573925.1). Taxonomy (NCBI): domain Eukaryota; kingdom Metazoa; phylum Chordata; class Mammalia; order Primates; family Cebidae; genus Callimico; species Callimico goeldii. The sequence goes on along the minus strand of CAUYOR010058930.1, from coordinate 25,690 downwards.
TTGTGACGGGCCCTGGGAAGTAGATAGAATACAGTGGTTTTTTTTGTTTGTTTTTCTTTGAGATGGCATCTTGCTATGTCACCCAGGCTATAGAGTATGGTGACACAATCTTGGCTTATAGCAACCTTCACCTCCCAGGTACAAGCAATTCCTCTGCTCCAGCCTCCTGAGTAACTGGGATTATAGTTGCACACCACGCCTGGCTAATTTTTGTGTGTATATATATGTTTTTTTTTTAGTAGAAACCAAGTTTTACCTGTTGGCCAGGGTGGTCTCGAACTCCTGACCTTGTGATCCTCTCACCTCGGCCTCCCAAAGTGCTGGGATTATAGGAATGAACTAGCACACCTGGCCGTACACAATGTTTTTCTAACTACTGTCTAATCACAGATTTCCCCACGGGGTACAGCGCTAAGGTAGAGCTTCATGCTCCTTTACCTGCTGCTGGGGTGGGGTGCGTGGGGGTGTGGCTCCTTCCGTGAAAGATGACACTCCCTCCCAACCCCAGCCTGGCAGGAAACAGGCTGTAGGTCGGATGGACCCAGCAGATTTTGTTCCCAGTGCCTTCCTGGCTGGAACCGCTGTCACTCTGCAGTGGCGTGCTGTACTGTGGAAGAAGCCAGGTGTTCTTCATGGCAGTCAGACCTGGGTTGCTAGATGGGTTTTTCATCCCACCTTTGTGCTGAGAGTTTGCTTAGTAAGTAAAAAAAAAAAAATTCTTAAATCCGAGAAATTATTGGGTATAATCCCACAGCAAGTGAAATGTCAAAGGCTGACATTTGGAAACAGCATTGTCAAGGAGAGTTTCAGCCAAAACCTGTGCTGACAGCTGAACCCGGAGTCCAAAAGAAACTAGAAGAGGGAGGTGGCACTTGCTGCCAGAGTGTCCACCGCTCTCTGTGAGGATGGATCTCGGGCAGCTCTCACTGCGAAGATGGGCTTCTGCCTGGATGTCGGGATTAGTGGCATCTTCGCACAGTAGGCATCTCGCCCTCTGTACTGAGGTAGTGGCACTGTCACCCCGTAGGCGTATGCCCCCTGCTCCTCTCAGCCTCTGTGCACTGTCCAGTCTGTGCCGCTTTCCTTCCAAAACACCCTCTGTTCTCTTTGGCCCCTCAGCTCCTGTCTGCCGTGGACTCGCTGTTCTGTGTGGCTCTTGGTCCCGCTCCAGTTCAGTTTTCTCGTTTTAAAGTCACGTCCCCTTGTGGGGAATCTCACTGTCATTTCACACTGTGTATATTGTGCAAATAAGGTTCTTCCTGTTGCCCAAATATAGCATTAGGATTTTAAACTGCGCTTCTTCAGCCTGGGCCCTCCCCTCTCTCTCCCAGGCTCCCTGTGTTGGTGCCTGTGCTTCTGTCTCCCCATCCCAGGGGAGGCTGCAGGGCTGCGTTGTACACGTGGCCCACTCTGTGCTGAGCGCTTGGAGGGAGGCCGCTAAGACTTGTGGGTTTCTTTCTGATGTTGGGGGTAACATCTGTGAAGAAAGAGCGAGTTTCCCAGCCAGGAGTGGCTGACCTCTCTTTATTGTGGGGACTTGATCCTGGTAGGGTGGTTAGCTGCACTCCCGCCTTGACCCAACAGGTGCCAGTAACACTTTCTCCCCTGCCCCAACACTTAGACGTTGCTGTCTCCCTGGGGGGCACAGTCGCCCTGGTGAGAGCCACTGGAATAGACTGTGTGTCAGGGCCCCGCGTTCCCGAGACAAGGCACCCACACTGGCAGGTGTTGGCATGCCCAGCAGCTCCCAGAAGGAGCCCCGTGTGGAGGCAGGCACACATCCCTGCCTGTGACTGGCCCAGCTGCGGTCTGTTCGCACACTGCTGTGGCCTCGACACGTCAGGGGAGGAGATTCGATACCACATCTGAGCTGACCAGGTGTTTCGGGGACTGGGCTTGGAGTCCTCTGTGTTGAAACTTGTCCACACCAGTGCCATGAGGAATGCTGAAACGCACATCTGTGGCTCATCTCCTGACCAATTTATGTCTCCCTCTGACACCCCATAGCCAACAACACCGGTGCCAGCAAGGCACACACTTCCTGTCCTTCACACTTCACGTTTCCTCGCACACCTGCTCAGGTGGCCTAGGTGGCCTGCATGACCCTTGCGGTCCCCACATGAGGCCGGTGTTGAGGGAGCAAGGAGATTTGTCCACTGGATGCTGCACATCCCCCCGAGCTGGGACAGGGCCGCTCAGTGTCACAGGGTCCGGTGGTCAGGTGGAGCCTTGTCGAGAGAAGCTGGGATTACAGGCATGTGCCACCACGTCTGGCTAATTTTGTATTTTTAGTAGAGATGGGAGTTTCTCCGTGTTGGTCAGGCCGGTCTTGAACTCCTGACCTCAAGTGATCTGCTCACCTTGGCCTCCCAAAGTGCTGGCTTTACAGGCGTGAGCCACCGCGCCCGGCTGTTTTTAGTGTTTGAAAGGATTGCAGCTTGGCTGGTGAGGGTCCCTTCAGGAGGGCTTCGCTGCTCCTCTGTCCTGGCACAGATGCAGTCGACCCTGTGTTTTCAGAGGTAGCGGGGACTCCAGGACCCTACTAAGACATGGAGTCAAGAACTCTCCAGGGTTCTTTAAGTGGGAAGTAGTATCGGAAACCACCATCAGCGTGCCTGGGCTTGCCTTGCGAGGTTCCACTATAGTGCCGTGGGGGGAGGGGGCCATTGCCACCACTGTGAGGACACGTTGGTGTCTGGGGAGGGACGGATTGTTATGGCTGTGGGTGCACCTTGCACGTCTTGCGGACGTAGCTTTGCATGCTGATTTTCCTTCCGTGCCCGCTTGCATTGTTTACTGGGTTTCTACCCTTACTCTTCTCCTTCGTGTTTCTGTGTCTCATTGACAGCTGACTTTCTGTAGTCACTTCGTTGACAGTTGCCAAACATTTCCACCGCGATCCTGGTTTTTGGTGCCAGCCACAGTGGCCTGAGTATGCTCATTATAGTCTTGCCAGCGCTGGGCGTCTCTGTGTGTTGTAAATACATGTGATCGTCACTCTTATCTCTCCATACCCCCATAATTAAAGATGCACCGTGCTTTCTCTGCTCGCGTTACCTTGGCCTTTGGGGAGTCGGCTAGGCTCATGCAGGTTGAGGGAGAGGAGGAGGGCAAGGCACTGCCCAGTGAAGTAGTGGGCGGCCATGGCATGGGCAGGGCTCCAGAGAGGAGGCCGGCAGCTCCCAGCGGACCTTGGGGCCCAGCTGGCCTGCCCTGTGTTTGGGGTTTGTTCCTGACTGTTGAGATGAGGTCCTTCACCTTAGTCCGTGCATTGAGGACAAGGCAGCCACCTTGAGCCTTACCTCTTTCTCCTCTTTGTCCCACAGTATGACGCTGTGCCCATCCAGTCCAGCGTGGTGTTATGTTCCTGCCCGTCCCCATCAATGGTGAGGACCCAGACTGAGTCCAGCACGGCCCCTGGTGTTCCTGGTGGCAGCAGGCAGGGCCCCGCCATGGATGGCACTGCAGCCGAGCCTCGGCCCAGTGCTGGCTCCCTGCAACACACCCAGCCGCCGCCGCAGCCTCGGAAGAAGCGGCCTGAGGACTTCAAGTTCGGGAAAATTCTTGGGGAAGGCTCTTTTTCCACAGTGAGTATACGCTGATGCTGCTTGTCATATGCATGTGGCTTCCTTGGGAGGCTCACCTTCCTCGGGTCTTGCCAGAGACTTCCACACAAGGCTGGTATCCTGCTGGGCAGCAGGTCTCAGGCCACTTCAGGGGTGTTGCCTGTTGTGAAGGCCACTTGAGTCTTCCGGGGCTGGGCACCCAGCAAGCAGATCACATGATGAGTGCAGCTAAATGTTTAACGGGTTTTGTAGATGAGAACCTTAAGACGTGTCTTGATGGTCTGCAGAGGTTTCTTCTGGTGGAGTAAGTTTCGTTTTAACCTGGCATCAGCAAGTTGCATTCTGTGTCTTTGTGTCTCACTGGCAGGGCCCTGGAAGCTTTGCTTTTCCTTAGACTGAAATTTAGTATCAGTATTAGTATCTCTCCGGAGTTCTTGGGACATCTAATGACTCTTTATTTCTCTGTTTTGTTTTTTTAAATACATAAAACAGTACATTCTGGACATTTGCGGGTGATACAGCCTCCAGATTCTTGTGTTCTGAGTTTCACAAACAGAAATACTGTCACAGTACTGTCAGGCCACACTTGTTGCCTTTCTTGGAGTGTTTTTTCCTCTGAAAGCAAAGAAATGAAGGTTCAAAGCAGCTGACATGGGACCCTTTGCTGATGTGGGACCCGTGAAACTGTGTGTGGTTGTGGATTTAGTGAAGGTGGTAATGGGTTCTGGGGAGGTCTGAGCAACTCGGGGTGCACTGTCTCCACGTGGGCCTCTGTAAAGAGACGGATTCCCGCACTGCCACTGTGGTCACCAGGGTGGCCCCTGTGTATGTGCTGGGGCCGTTCCAGGGAGCCCTGGGGGCTCCTCACTCTTGAGAGCTTGGGTGAGTTCCTGAATAATTCTTTCTTGCCTGACCTTTGTGAAGAAACCATAATGTGAGATATGTTTTACTTTTTTCTCTTTTTTACCTATATGAAATATTACAAGATGCAAAGAAAAACACGAAATACAGCTTACTCATATTCCTAACATTGTTTGTTAATGTTGACTTTTACTGCCTTTATACTTTAGATTTTTTGAATTGCCCCTTTTATGAAATAATTTCGTTTGTAAAAAGATTGTGCCCTCATGAAAAGTACCTTCAACCATGAGTTGCTAGGCTGGCATTTCATGTAAAGTTTTGGGACTCAGATCCTTTCATAAAGAAGAATCTCTCTTTGGAAAGCCTTGGGCGTTCTGCACGGCTGCTTACATCAGTCCCGTGAAAGAAGAGACCTGTTTTCCTCAGCTTTACTTTTTTTTTTGAGACAGAGTCTTCCCCTGTTGCCTAGGCTTGAGTGCAACAGCATGATCATAGCTCACTGCAGCCTTGACTTCCTAGGCTCAAGCAATGCTCTTATCTCAGCCTCATAAGTGGCTGAAATTACAGAAATGCACCAGCTAATTTTAAAATTTTTTTATAGAGATGGGGTCTTACTTTGTTGTCCAGGCTGGTCTTGAACTCCTAGACTCAAGCGATCCTCTCTCCTCTGCCTTGCGAAGTGTTGGGATTATAGGCGTGAGCCACCGTGCTTGGCCTCTGTTTTACTTCCTTCTATGCCTTTTTAAAATTCAATTTAACTTTGTCTTACAATGTATGTATTTATCCTTTTAGAAACAGGATCTCACTGTCATCTAGGCTGGAGTGCAGTGGCATGATCATAGCTCACTGTAGCCTCCACCTCCTGGGCTTAAGAGATCCTTTTGCCTCAGCCTCCTGAGTAACTAGGACCACAGGCATGTGCTACCATACTTGGCCCTTATAGTTTTCTTTACTGAAAAATGAAGCCTTATTTGTGAAGTTGCCTGTGTTCCCGGGTTCCTGAGGTGGGTGGAGAGCAGGCACTGTCCCTCCTGGGGCTGCAGCTCGTGTCTTTCTGAACATGCCCCAGGGAAGAGCCCAGGAGAGCACTGTGAGCTGGAGGCTCCTTCCTGGGGCTGTTCCGAAATCACCAGGTCTCAAATTACATGGGTTATCCCTAGTTCTTTCTCAGCTTTCCTGAAATAGAGATCACCCAAAAGTTGATTTCCAGGGGTGGGGTGGGAGAGGACAGTGATAGTTACGAGGCTGGGCAAGAGCCAGGTGCAGTGCTGGAGGCCTCGGGAGGTCCCCTGAGAACGTTCACAACTTCCAGGGAAGGACATGTCATGTGCTATTCTCTGGAAGAGGATCCTTCCTTCCTGTAGGAAACGTGCTCATGAATTGTTGAGTTTAGACAACAGAAAGATCACATCAGTATCCCCTTAGAAAGGGTTCCACTGAATATTAGTGCTCGTTAACAATTCTTTCTTCCCCCTTTTTTTTTTTTTGAGATGGGATTTCACCATGTTGGCCAGGATGGTCTCGATCTCTTGACCTCGTGATCCGCCCACCTTGGCCTCCCAAAGTGCTGCGATTACAGGCGTGAGCCACTGTGCCCAGCCTCCTTTTTTCTACATATGAAGCCAGCACGTGCTCTTGTGGAGAAATGTGACATCGCATAAACACATAAGCTAGAGATGGGAGCCCTGCCCGGCCCACTTCCCCTCACTCCCGGCTCCTCCGGGAAGATCGTGGGTACACAGAATTCAACTTTGCTCTTCCTGAGCACTGCAGGCATCTCACAGGTGCTTTCCAGGGTCTCTTCTGACATATCCTGTCAGGAATCCTGCCCTGATTGCAGCTCACAGCCCGGGGCCAGGTGGACCTGGCCCTGTGACCTCCTGAAGGTCTTCCTGCCAGCCCCCAAGAATGCAACGAGACAGGTTTCCTCTGCTCCCTGCTCCTCAGGCCGTCCCCTGCTGGTGTCTTAGGAAATGCTTATGTACCACCTGGTGGAGGGGGGCCTCCTTGTGGCATAGCTGTTTCAAGTGCTCTGGCTAAACTGTGGGCCCACCAGGAAATCCAGTCTGGTGCCTCTGGGTGTGCCCCCAGGCTGGTCGGAGTGGAGGGTCTCTCCTGTTGGGGATGCTTTACTGGAGTTCTCTGTCTCAGAGGTGGGGTTTGAGTGCAGGGCTCAGGTTGGCTGAGGAGAGGCCCGCGGGCATCCTTGGAAGGTGGCTCCCTCTTGTGGGCACGCAGGGCCGTGCATGTTGGTTTAGTTGCCTGTGTCCTTTACAGCCAGGTTCTGTTCATGGTATCCGCGAGCACCATCCAATGAAATGTATAACAATTATTTGAAAAAAAAAAAAAAAAATCAGGGCAGCTTTTGCATTGAATGTGTACTAGAAGGACATATGTTTTCCGAGCAGCCCCTGTGCCCCAGCTCTTACGGGGCTGGTACTCCTGGTCTTCCTGCTCTCCATGAAGGGCGTGCTGGTTGAAGGCGCTCCTGAACTTATGCTCCGGTTGCACCGTGAGGACTGTTAGCAGCTGATGAAGCAGCTTCTGAAAACAGCAGAGAGATTGCTGTGTTTTCTGTCAGTCATTAGAACACATGAACACAGTCGCTGGCTTTTAGCTCTGTTTGTTAGCACAGGACCCGAAATATTTCACTGTAGGTTCAAACCTTCATGGGGACCAGAAGCCTGCGTGTGGGCAGAGGGACTTATCAGACTCAGTGTCCCGGTTTTACATTGTGTTTTTCTTTTTTTCTTTTTCTCATTTTCTTTTCAAACCAGGTTGTCCTGGCTCGAGAACTGGCAACCTCCAGAGAATATGCGAGTGAGTACGGGCTCCAGGGAGCTGTGTGCCTGGGAGCAGGGCCAGTGGCTCCGTGCGGGCAGCCGGGGTGGCAGGACCGGGATTTCTGTGCTGACTTCAGGGTGCAGGACACTGGGCCTCAGAGAGCCCCGGGCCAGTGTGTGCAGTGTGTGCAGTGTGTACAGTGTGTGCAGTGTGGTCAGTGTGGTCAGTGTGTGCAGTGTGTACAGTGTGGTCAGTGTGTACAGTGTGTGCAGTGTGTACAGTGTGGTCAGTGTGTGCAGTGTGTTCAGTGTGTGCAGTGTGTACAGTGTGGTCAGTGTGTGCAGTGTGTGCAGTGTGTACGGTGTTTGAAAGACTAATTTGTACCATTTGCCTTTGTGAGTCATGTTTTTAGTGTGTTTTGTTTCTAATTGTTAGTAATTCACTTCTCTCTCACCTGAAGTTAAAATTCTGGAGAAGCGGCATATCATAAAAGAGAACAAAGTCCCATATGTAACCAGAGAGCGGGATGTGATGTCGCGCCTGGATCACCCCTTCTTTGTTAAGCTTTACTTCACGTTTCAGGACGACGAGAAGCTGTGTATCCTTTGCATGCTTGGCCGTCTGAAGCCACACCAGTCACCCCTCTTGCTTAGAACCAGATCCTGTTGTGTGTTCTCACAAGCAAACCCACCTCTCTGCCGAGTGGGGTCCCTCAGGTCACTGACATTCAGGCAGGCAGCAGGCAGCGCCAGGGTGTGGCCGCATTTCTGCCCAGGACGTCACCTCCCGGAGAAGCCATTGATGTGGCTCCAGCACATTCCCCTCTGGTGCGGCTTGCTTGGATGGTGCCCCTTCTCCCCTAGTGTACCATCTTTTCTGTTTTTAAACCTCAGCTCAGGAATCTGGGAGGCAAGGCCCCATGGAAGTTAGGGTGGGCCCCACCTCTGCCCCATCCAGTTCGCCTGTGGACCTGCCAGTGGCTGGGCTGGGCTGGCCACACTGTCCTCACCCCCAGCAGGTGCAGTCTGCATCTACTCCTTCCCTCCCCTGCCACCCTCCAAGCTGGCCCAAGTGTCATGGCTTCCCCATCCTGCCTGGAGGGGCCTGAGCCCTCCCACCTGCCCTCCCCCTCACTCCCAAGCACCCGGCTCTTCTGTGTTAGAGCTCTACTCTGGCCTGCTCCCACCCTTAACACCATCCTGCAGCTCCTTTGGCTGCCGGCTGAGTGTGTGTGCACTCCTTGTTTGGAGGTGCTTGTCGAGTGCAGGGTGATGGGGATGTGCTGGTATGCCAGGTGACGGCTCTGCCCTCAAGCATCTTAGATCGTGGTGAGGAGCTGGGTACGCACACACGCTGTGTCAGAGACTTCCCGGCAGCAAGGTGTGCTGTCAAGAGTCTTAGGGCTGGGCAGGGGCTGGTGGCAGTGTGGGGCTCTGGAAACTAATGGGCAGGAGCGTGTGTGGGGGTCATGAAACGCTGTGGTGGGCTGGCCCTCTGAGCCGTGGCAGCCTGGCGCTGACTCTGGACTTCTTCTGTTTGTTGTGGGGAATGTGGGGTGGGAGAGCAGGGGCAGGGGGAGTGGTGGAGGTCTTACGAACAGACTTGGCAACAGAATGGAGTTAGGGGCGGCTCCTGGGAGTTGGCCCTCAAGCCTAGTGGACAGTGGTGCCTCCTGCTGAGCTGGGAGAGATCGGGGCGGTGCTGGGCTGACATTTCATGCATCTGATGGTGTCACCCTTCAGGTCTGAGGGGCCGGTTAGGTGCTGCCAGCAGAGCTCCAGGAGGAGTCAGGGCCATGAGGAGTTTTGCAGCGAGCTGGCAGGCTGCCCAGAGGATGGCTTGTCTGCGGGTAGAGCCTGGGTTCTCCCAGTGCAGAGGTAAACACGAGGAGGGGCCCACCGAGGAGACTGTGACGGGTGTTTCTCCTGAGTTCGCAGGATAGAGGCCCCGAAGCCACCGGATCAAATGGTTTCTGATGGAGGGTGCTGGCTGCCTGGTGAGGGGCTATGAAGCGGTCAGGTACACAGAGCCTGACCCATGGGTCTGTCCTGTGCCAGTTGCTGATGGTGGGTGGGCAGTTTGTTGGGGTGATTGTTGAAGGAAGAGTAAGAGATGAGGAAATGGAGACAACTTGGGGCGGGTTCTTCCCAGGGCTTTTGCCTAGAGAGGAGCAGGGGAGTGGCTGAGCAGCTGCCACACATGCAGCCTGGGGTGGGCTTTGCTGTTGCATTGTGGAGGGTCTTAGAGAATGCGGGCTTCTCCACAGGCCTTCTGTCCTCCAGTGTCATCCCTGCTCCTACCTCTGTCTCCCGCCCTCAGTGGCTTCTTCACAGCATGTTCTGTCTCTCTTTCACCTTCAAGGCTGCCCCAGCCTTCTCATGGTGTCCTGGGGCCTCACATGGCTCTGCCCCTCTTTGAGCCACGGGAGTCCCTCCGGCTTCCCGCAGAGCCCTCGGAATGCAGCTGCTTGTTGGTGTGAGGCTGTAGCAGAATTGGACACGCTTGATCTCTCCCATCCTCCCCTCCCAGGGGCTCAGAGTCCAGAGAGTCCAGAGGAGAGCGATCTTTCTATTTCCAAATGGGATTGGCCAGAGCAGTGCAGGTGGTGGGAACTCCAAGTCTTTGTCCTTGTTGCTCTTTGTTCCAAAGCCCCAGAAGGTCGTGAAGGCCCACTTGCCCCTGATGGGAACGAGACCCAGGGACTTGTGCCCCACCTGGTATCCTCAGTGTGGGCTGTATTTAGAGATGGGCCTGGACGGGGGCCACTTTGGGCAGCCTGAGTTTCTCCTCATAGCCCTGAAGCTCCAGGCTCATCCGTGGTGGGAGATGATGGTACCCTGGCAAACAGAAACCAGAATGAAGCAGGCAGGCCGGCCTGACTCCAGGCACGAGCCGCTCTTCCTGGCCTCAAGGGCCTCTGCTCGGGGCGGGCAGGGACTTGGGTCCCCACGTCCTGGGCTTCCAGTGACTGTGAAGTATCTGGAGCTTTCCGGTGATGGACATAGCTGTTTGGCGCTTCCAGGGGAATCTGTATGTGGGATCCGTTTATTGTCGGCCTTAAGTCCTCTTGGAAAAGGAGGCTGCAAATGGTGCCGTCACAGGACAGCGGTGCCTAGAGGAGGGGCCCTCCCAGACAGACTGCATGAGTGCAGAAGTTTACGAAATGGCTTTTGTCTTACAGAATGTGTCACTTGGCCAGGCGCGGTGGCCCACTCCTGATTCCCATCAGACCCAGTGATATGGCTGTCTTGGGCCACAGGCACTTTCAGTTTGCTTTTATTAAACGAAAAAGTTCTTACCAGACTTTTAAGGTTAGTTTTTGAAAAATGATTTTTGCAAAATAAAAAAACTGGCCAGGCATGCCTGTAGTCCCAGCCACTTGGATTGGTTAAGGTGGGAGGATTGCTCGGTTGAGGCTGCAGTGAGCAATAATTGTGCCCCTGCACTCCAGCCTGGGCAACGGAGTAAAACCTGTTAAAAAAAAGAAGAGTTTTACACTTTTCCTTAACTGCACGATATTCAGATTTCGGCCTTAGTTATGCCAAAAATGGAGAACTACTTAAATATATTCGCAAAATTGGTTCATTCGATGAGACCTGTACCCGGTTTTACACGGCTGAGATTGTGTCTGCATTAGAGTACTTGCACGGCAAGGGCATCATTCACAGGTAACCTCGGGGGTGACTGGGTGGTGTTCGCAGGGTGTCAGTTCAGGGATCAGGGCCAGTGACCGTTTGGCTCACAGGCCATGGCTCATGCCCAGATGGTCCCCGCCCTTGAGGTCAGCCTGGTTGGAGTGCTCCCTGGATGGGTGTGACTGAGATGCCTGCCAACGCCACAGCAGGAGTGCCAAGGTGAGGCCACATGTCCATGGAGCCATGGTGTGGAGAGGCTCTCCTGCAGATACCATGTCAAATGGTTGAGTGTCTTTCCTGGCAAGCTAATGATTCTTTGCACCGTCTTGACTGATGCTTTTTATCTTTTTCAGTTGTAGCTTCTGTGTGTACTTATTTCTGGTCTCATTTTCCATAAGTTTCTGATAAAGTCATCTCAGAGGTGTGCATAGCTGTCATTTTGTGAGTTAAAAATGATAGACTGTAGTGCAGTTAAAATGACGGATGCAGCTGTGAACAGTCAGTACTTGTTTTCTGCGAGATTTGGGCCTGCAGTGCTGGTTGTCGGGCTGTAAAGATCATAAGCATTCATTCGTTCATTGGTTTCCAGCAAAATTTAGAGTATGTAAGAATGTTGCTGTTGTAAGTATTTCTTCTCAAATGTGAAAATCTGCTTTTACAGGGACCTTAAACCAGAAAACATTTTGTTAAATGAAGATATGCACATCCAGATCACAGACTTTGGAACAGCAAAAGTATTATCCCCAGAGAGCAAACAAGGTGTGTGAGTTTTATTTCTAGCAGAGCCTGGGTCTGTGCTTAAGATGGAAAGCCACTTCTGAGGAGGGTGTTGCATTGTGTCATCTTCGTCATTAACGATAAAGGTGTGTGATACTTGGCTGTCCTCAAACAGATCTTGAACTTTCTCTGAGGAAGGCCCTGCCATGCCAGCAGGTCTTCCTGAGGGGGCCCCAGGCAGTGTGTGTTGGTGTAGAGGGGAGGTCACTGATTCTCCGCAGCACCTCCTCTGACTCATCCTCCCTACTTGTCTTCTTGGACAATGGGGGTACCACGTTCACCCAGTCACCTGCGTGCAGGACATGGAACCATGTGACCAAGTGGTCAGCTCTTGGCTCTTCCTGCCTGTACTGCAGTTAGTATCTGGGGGTCCACATCCCTGTACCTCGGTGCCCTCCCTCCATTACCTGTCCGTCTGTCTACCTGCTGGCCAAGGGCATGTTGGTCACCACACAGCCTCTGAGTCCTGTTCCCCAGGGTGGTTTCTAGCCTTGGACCATGTTGTAACAACTCCATGGGAGATGTTGCTGAAAGTCCACTTGGACCAGAGAAGTGACCTAGGTTGTCCTAGGCAGCCAGGGGCATCTTCATGCCCTTTAGGTGATCATTGTGTGGAAATCATATACTCTGGAGGTATAAAGAATGGCAGTTTAAATTCTGAAGACTACTTCAGAGTGCTGGATGGAGAGAAGATGAAGCCTTGGGATGAGGTTTGGGGAAGCCGAAGGCTGTTGTGTGCATTATAAGTGACCTTGAAGATGAACCTCGGGGGATTGCTGGAGTCTGTCTGGGTCAAGAGGCTGGGTCCAAGAGCCTCCAAGTGGTGCAGGGGCCTCTGCCTGGACTTGGGGTGCTCGTGAGAGAAAGGCCTCCATAGAGAGCTCTTTCGGGATCGAAGGTGCTGGATACCAGTTTGGAGGGGCGTGAGAGCAGGTTTGTTGGTGGAAGAAAGATTCAAACAGAAGTGACCGCATTGTAGCTGCTCTCGTGTGGAAAAGGGGAACCGTGAGCACAGAGTGGTGGCAGTTCCGGCTCGTCTGCATGGATGGCGACCTGGCTCCCAGTAGCAGGAGGAGAGCACAGCTGGGTGGAGAGCAGGCCGTTCAGTAGAGCAGGCCCTCAGGGCTCAGCTCAGCTTTTCCGTTTCTGTGGAACCGGCCCTGTATTCTATGTGCTGGGAGGTACCCAGCTGGTGCCCATGGGGCCTCTCTTGGCACCTTGCGGTAGTTGCTCGTTTCCTCCACCGGGTGTTTTCCAGCCCCTGGGTGTTTTCACACTCAGGGCTCTGTACAGTCATTGAGGCCCTAAAACCTTGTCTTGGATTTGGGAACTTCTCTGAGAATCCTAAAACATCACCCTGGCTGTGCATGGTAGCTCATACGCGTAATCCCAGGGCTTTGGGAGGCCAAGGCAGGACAGTCATTTGAGGGCAGGAATTTGAGACCAGCCGCTGGACAACATGGTGAGACTCCATGTCTACAAAAAAACATATATATATGTATATCAGTCTGGTGTGATGGCATACAACTGTAGTCCTAGCTACCCGAGACGCTGAATGGGAGATTGATGGCACAGTGAGCTAGGATCACGCCACTGCCCGCCAGCCTGGGTGACAGAGAGCAATCAACTATGTTAAAAAAAAAATTAATAAAAAATAAAACATTACCCTTTTGGGGCTAAAGTTGAAAGTAGAAATCAAGCCAGAGGTTGTTGTTTCCTAAGGTGGCTTAGTCCTGCTGCCCTCCCTGCCTTTGGCAGCCCCGTCCCACTCCCCATGCAGTGGCATGCAGGAATGTGCACCTCCTGCCCAAAGCTGCAGAAAGCTAGGGAAGTCTTCCCGGCATTTCAGACATGCTCTGAAACCTTTATCTGTTTGACTCATGCCTGTTAAATAGTAACCGTTTTACTGGCTGGTAATCCTATTTTTGTGTACACAGTGTAACCTCATAACCCTCAATGTTGTCTGTGACAAAGTTGAACCCAACAGGAACTTCTGTCTCCCAAGCTTTCTTAGGGTCTTTCAGTCTCTTGTCGAGAGAGGAGCCCACAGTATTCTGTGGGGCAAGAGAGCTGGGGACTGGCTCTGCCCCAGTCAGCCTCGGGAACCGCCTGCCTGGGCTCTGCTCTGGGCATTTTCCCCTTCATGTGGATTTTCTTTCTCCCCCCTCCCCCTCCCCCCCTCCTTTATTTCAAGGTTTTATTTATTTATTCATAATTTCAACTTTTCTTTTAGAGTCAGAGGATCCAGATGCAGGTTCGTTACATGGATAGATTTTCCTTAGAATCTGGTATTTGACACAGGAATTGTCTTATTGCCCTGTAGCCACTTAAAAAATTTAAGTACATTGATGGAATAGTGAAATAGACTGGGCACAGTGGCTGTCGCCTATAACCCCAACACTTGGGGAGGCCGAGGCAGGTGAATCATTTGAACGCAGGAGTTTAAGACCAGCCTGGCCAACATGGCAAAACCCTGTCTCTACATAAGATAAAAAACAAAAATTAGCTGGGTATGGTAGTGCGTGCCTGTAGTCCTAGCTACTGGGGAGGCTGAGGTGGGACGATCACCTGAGCCTAGGAGGTTGAGGCTGTGGTGAGCTGTGATCCTGCCGCTGCAGCCTAGCCTGGGCAACAGAGCAAGACCCTGTCTCTGGAAAAAAGGAAAAAAGCAATAGTGAAGTAAACCTTTTTCTCTGGAAGCAGGAGGCTGAAAGTCTTTACATCATTGTAAACCAGGGCCAGTTTCTTGTGTATATAGATGAGCTGGTAGTTCTTTTCTTCTTCTCTGAGGAAACAGAAAAAACTGTATAATTTATGTGAAGGATTCATTTTCGTTACTAATTCTTGTTTTCTGTTTGAGGTAGTTTAGTATATTGGAATTTATTTCTGCGTTGACTTCTTTTATGCAGACATGGCTTCCCGAAACATCTTCAAACCTTCTAGAATGAAAGTGTTGATGGAGCGAGACACACCCAGGTTCCTTATCTGTGTAGCAGCTGTGCCCCACGTTTCTCCTGGAAGGAGGCAGGTTTTCCCGTCGTCCCTGTGGGATAGAGCGGCTTCCATATTTGCAGGGGGTGTGCTGGGAAATGGAGCAGAGCAGTGGTGAGGGCCTGGGAGGTTGAGGAGGACTTGCTGGCAGTGAGGGCTTCTGCCTCCTCTCCTTGTACAGCAGCCTGTGGATGCATCCTGGTGAGGGCAGCTCACTCAGAGTAAGCCTGGGCTGTCTCTGGCCTCTGCCCTCTTTGCAAGAACCTTGGGGAGCTTGGGGTATCCTGGAGGTTCAGACTTGGAGTGAGGTTTTGGAAACCTGTGTCAGGACCTTTGCAGGCCTTTCTGGTATGTAGCCAGGTGTGGAGGCTCTGCTCACCAAACAGGAGGGAGAGGAGGGCCAGCAGGTGTGGGCGGGGCTGGCTGGAGAGAGTAAATGCTGTGGGCTTCGGGTGTGGGCGGGGCTCCCTGGAGAGGATGGACGCTGTGGGCTTTAGTCACTGCAGTGGCTCCTCTGTCCCCATCTGTGCATGACCGTCAGACTAGCTGCCATTTGTGCTTCCCACTGTGCTGTGGACTCCAGACGCTCTCCTGAGAGCCACAGCTGCCTTGAGCTTGCTGCCATTCTAGCTTAGGCCGGATCACCCACCCCCGGCACAGAGAGGAGCTGCCTTCAAAATGGATTTTCCTGCATGATGGAAAGTGGAATTTACACGATGGAGGAGAGAGTCCCCATACTCCCAAGAGCAGCTCTTCCCATCTTCATATGGTTTATTTTGGTCTTTTCCAGATTGGCATTCCTTTAGATATGGCTTTGACGCATGGGGCTGGAGGGCGTTTTTTTGTTTGTTTGTTTTTTAAAACAGAATAGCTGCTTATTGTAAAAAATTCAGTCAGTGCTAGTGACCTGATGCCCAGCATCCTCAATTATTTTTCCCTGTAAACATTCCAGTGTGCATTGCTAAGACACAAATCTTCTTTGTAAAAGCATAACCACAATGCCTTACTGTTTTATACATAAAAATTAACAGTAATTGCTTCATGTCTCAGAGTGGGCGGCCAGAGTTAAATTTCCAGTTGTCTCCTGTACGTCATAATCTTTATTGCTTACTCGAATCAGGATTCAAATAAGTTGTGCCCAAATTTTTTAATTTTTTCTTTTATTTTGCCATTAAATACTCTTCTCTCCAAACAGATTTATTTTAATCTGTAGCTTCCCCCATTTTTATTTCTTCTCTTGGGGTTTGTTGAAGAAGCCAGGTCATTTGCATCTGTGTGGTGCTGACACGCTCCTCTCTCCTGGCAGCTGCATCACCTTCAGAGTTGATTCTCCCCACCATGTTCAGACACTGATGGTGGGTGTCCTTTACCCTGCTTCTCTCTGACATCAGCCGCATTTATGGACATAATTGGCCTATATTCATTAACTCATTAAAGAGTGCAGAATGGTCACAGCTTAGTACATTCATGAAGTGGGATTCATTGAAGAGAAACTTCTCCCCAGCAACTGTTGGATTAACTTGTGGTATCTTTTTTTTTTCCCATCTCAGAAGGCAGATCCATAGTTTTTTTCAACAGAAGTCCAGGTTTGGGATAAGATCACCACAGATAATCGTGGTATCATTTGTAAAGGAAAAGTAGGACAAATGCTTCTTTTACCTTTTCATGCCATTTTTAAAAAACCACAAATTGGTTCCCCATTATCTTCCAATAATGATTCATTTATTAAAAAGTCATTACTCTTCCTCACACCATACACAAAAGTTCACTCCAGGGCCAGGTGTGGTGGCTCACGCCTGTAATCCCAGCACTTTGGGAGGCTGAGGCGGGTGAATCATGAAGTCAGGAGTTCAAAACTAGCCTGGCCAATATGGTGAAACCCCTCTTTACTGAAAATGTAAAAATTAGCCGGGGCATGGTGGCACGTACCTGTAATCTCAGCCATTCGGGAGGCTGAGGCCAGAGAATCACTTGAACCTGTGAGATGGAGGTTGCAGTGAGCCGAGACTGTGCAATTGCGCTCCAGCCTGGGTGGCAGAGCGAGACTCCTTCTCAAGAAAAAAAAAACCAGATGTGGTGGCGGGCACCTGTAATCCCAGCTACTCAGGAGGCTGAGGCAGGAGGATCCCTTGAACCCGGGAGGCGGTGGTTGCAGTGAGCCGAGATGGCGCCATTGGACTCCAGCCTGGCAGGCAAGAGCAAGAGCAAGACTTAGTATTTTTTTTTGAGGTGGAGTTTCACTCTGTCTACTCAGGCTGGAGTGCAGTGGCACGATCTTGGCTCACTGCAACCTGTGCCTCCCGGGTTCAAGGGATCCTCCTGCCTCAGCCTCCTGAGTAGCTGGGATTACAGGTGCACACCACCACACTTGGCTAATTTTTGTATTTTTAGTAGAGATGAGGTTTCACCCTGTTGCTCAGGCTGGTCTCGATCTCCTGACCTTGTGATCCGCCCACCTCAGCCTCCTAAAGTGCTGGGATTGCAGGTGTGAGCCACTGCACCTGGCCGAGACTTAGTCTTTTTTTTAAAAAAAAAGTTCACTGCGAATGTCAGAGCAAAAACTATGACACTCTCAGGAGAAAGTATAGGATTAAATGACAGTTGGGCTAGGCAGTGGTTTCCTAGATGCACTGCCAAAAGCATAAGCAACCAAAGAGCAAGGTAAGTCAGATGTGTGTCAAGTGTAAGCGCTTTGTGCTGCAAGTGATGTCATGAAAGTGGAAAGACCCGCAGAGTAGGAGGCACCGTCCGCTGATCATCTATCTGATAAGGGGCTCGCATCCAGAGTACACAAAATGTTAGAAGGACTGGACGTTTCTCTAAGGAAGAGATGCACGAATGGCCCATAAGCGCATGAAAAATTGCTCAGTGCTATTAGTCATGAGGAAAATACAGATCAAAAGCACAGGGTGATACTAGTTCACACCTGCTGGGATGGCTGAGATGAGAAGACAGATGATAGCAAATGTCAGCAAGGGTGTAGAGGGGATCGGAGCCCACATAGGCTGTGGGTGGGAATGTCAGATAGTACAGCCACTTTGGAAAACAGGCCGGCAGCTCCTCAAAGGGAAGTATAATTACCATATGGCCCTGCAATTCCACTCCTAGGTATGTACCCAAAAGAAAGGAAAACACGCTTTCAGACAAGACTAGGTGCTAGCATACCCATAGCATTATTCACAAAGCCAGAAGGTGGAAACAGCCTACGTGTCATCAGACGAGTAGATAAGCAAGTGGTGTACCCACGCAGTGAGTGAATGTTACCCAGCTGTGAGGAGGGCTGAACACCGATGCATGCTGCCAGGCAGGGGGCTTCGACAGCACTGCCCTCCGTGAAAGCCTGCCGGGATCCCTGAGTCCGGAGATGAGCTTTTTAGACGTTTCCATATTAACCCATGACCCATCAACGTGGGGTATTTTTCTGTTTATTTAGATCTTTATTTCAAAAACGCTTTGTAGTTTTCAGGGTATACGTTTTATTCTGCTTTTGCTATATTTATTTTTATTTTTTACGTTATTCTAAATAGAGTTATTGGTGGAGCAGAGTGGCTCACACCTGTCATCCCAGCACTTGGGAGGCCAGGGTGGGGTAGCACTTGAGGTCAGTAGTTCAAGACCAGTCTGGTAACCTGGTGAAATTCCATCTCTACTAGAAAATAAAAAATTAGCCAGGCATTGTGGCACATGTTTGTCATCCCAGAGACTGAGGCAGGAGGATTGCTTGAACCCAGGATGCAGAGATTGCAGTGAGCTGATGTCACACCACTGCACTCCAGCCTGGGCAACAGAGCAAGACTCTGTCTCAGGGGAAAAAAAAAAATTAAAAAAAAAAAACTAGAGTTGTGAGTTTTATTTTTGGATTGCTCCTGGAAAACCCGTGGAAATGCAGTTGGTTTTCTTGCCCTGTACCCTGCTGAGCTCTCGTCAGTTGTAATAGCTTCTTCCCCGGGACTTTCCACATGCAGGAACCTGTCATCTGTGATTTGGGCTGGTTTTACTTCTTCCCTTTCAACCTGGCTGTCTTTTATTCTCTTCCCTAATTGCCGTGGCTGAGACCTCTAGTACAGTGTTGGCTGGATGTGGTGAGTGGGGCATCCTGTTCTTAGGGAGAGCATGCATTTGTTGGCCACGGGCTATGTGTGCCCTCTGTCAGACTCGGCCCTCTCTTCTGTGCCTTGGCTATTCCATACTTGTGTCTTGCAGAGGTGGGGAATTTTTGTTAAATGCATTTTCTGCATCTATCAAGATGATCGGGTGTTTTTCTTAAGGCTTTGTTCTAATGAGACGCAATGCATTTTCGTATTTTGAACCAGCCTTGCACTGGGGCGTATATCCTCTTGGTCATAGGCTAGTTCTTTTTAGATGTCACTGCATTGGTTTGCTGGTGTTTTGTCCAAGGGGTAGGTAGTCACATTTTGTGGAGTGATTTTCTGTGCTTTGTGGGTTTATGGATAAGATGGCCGCCGTCACCCTTGGCTTTGAAGAGGGCGTGGGTGTCTCCCGAGCTCAGGATCACTTCTGCAGGTCTTCCTTCCCCGCTGGGCCCTCCAAGAATAACTGACAGATCTGGGGGAACATGGGTGGTCCAGGGAGTTTCTTTGAACCACCTTGAGGGTGGAGACAACCACCCAGTCAAGACCCCACTGTCTCTCTTCTCACTGTTGGTGGGCCCATGGCATGCGGGGGACAGCAGTGGCCAGCTCTGGGCCCCTGAGTTTCCAGCAGCTGGAGAGGCCTGAGCTTTGGCCAGTCTCTGAGCTTCCGGAGAGAAGTAACTGGGTGATCTCTGAGGTTTCCTAGCACTCTGTCTGTGGCTCTCACTTCGGATATCACAGATAGAGGTCGGGGGGTCTGTGAGGCTGGATAGAAGGAAATTTCTTATTTTTACTAACCTTTCAGCAAAGTGTAACATTTCCTTCATCAGCAACAAATGTCTGTGTCATCAGAAGTCACAGGTGTTCTCATGTCCTGCTGCAGTGGTCACATCATGGTAGTGATGCCACGTCAGTCGTGCCATGCATTGCTGCAGGGGGGTTACTGCGGCATGACCTGCTGCTGTGGGCTGCAAGTCACATATTACTACATCACAGATCCATTACTTCAGTACTTTGATAGGTGTATGGATTCTAATTGCTTTCTCCTATAGTCCTGTGTATTTTATGCATTAGGAATGTTATTCTGAGGGCAGCCACCTTCTCCACACTGTAGTGGTGCTGTTTGTCTCTAGATTTAGGACAGAGGTCCTTTTCCAAGAGGGTGACTTTTTGTATATCCCCAGAGGCTCAGAGTTCCACTTTTAGGAAGGTGGGGCAGAGGAAACGAGGGTGAGGGTGGGCAAGCCCTGAGAAAAGAAGGGAAGTGGGAAGACCCTGGGAGAGCCAGGAGGTTGGAGAGGGCTGGGAGGGGTTCCGGGAGATCTGAGCCCAGAGACCTGCTTGCAGAAAGCTTAGAAGAGCAGCAGCGGTAGTGGCAGTGAGGGTCCTAACAGTGTGGCAGGTTAGAGATGGGGTGTTGGCCTCACTGACTTGCTCTGTGCACAGTGTGGCTGTTTTAAAACACATCATGGGCCTGGCATGGTGGCTCATGCCTGTAATTCCAGCACTTTGGGAGGCCGAGGCAGGCGGATCACCTGAGGTTGGGAGTTTGAGACCAGCCTGACCAACACGGAGAAATGCTGTCTCTACTAAAAGTATAAAATTAGCTGGGCATGGTGGTGCATATTTGTAATCTCAGCTACTTTGGGAGTCTGAGGCAGCGGAATCACTTGAACCCAGGAGGCGGAGGTTGCAGTGAGCCGAGATCGAGCCATTGCACTCCAGCCTAGGTAACAAGAGCGAAACTCTGTCTTAAAAAAAGAAAAAAAAAACACGTATGGCTCTGTGTGCCTCACAACAACTGGAATCGTTTCATTATGGATCTTTCCATAGGAAAACATTTTTAGACCTTTTAATGTGTTTTAAAAAGTGCAAGTCAGAAAAACAACACTGATTACAGTACAGAATGGAAACGCATCCTGTCCTGCCCAGAGTGGACCCTCGTCACTGTGCCACACCTGACCCTGAAGGACAGAGGGAGAGGGGGCTGCAGGCTCAGGGAGGCACACGTCTTCATGACTTTTGATGCTCCTTGGAAAATCGCCCCCAGAAGCGATGCCGTTTTACACCCCACCAGTGGTGCCGTCTGTCCCCTCAGATCCTTGCCAGCGCAATGTACATTTATTCTTTTTTCCCTCTGCCAGTTTGATAGACCGTCGTGTTTTAATTTGCATATCTTTGATTCGTTGCAGGGTTGAATGGCTTCGTTTGTTTTTGGCTCTTGGTTTGGTTTTCTTTCCTCTAGGGTGGCGGGGGCGGGGGTGCGTGTTTGCGGATTTCCTTGGTGTTCTTGGCAGATCATTAGTGCAGGGTCCTGGCAGGATGCAAATGCAGCCATGAAGCCTGTTTGTTTATTTTTTGAGACAGGTTCTGGTTCTGTTGCCTAGACTAGAGTACAGTGGTGCATTTATGGCTGACTGTACCCTCAGCCTCCCGGGCTCAAGTGATCCTCCTTTCTCAGCCTCCCAAGTAGCTGAGACTAGAGGTGCATCACCATGCCTGGCTAATTTTTTAAAAACTTTATAGAGACGGCGTCTCACTATGTTGCTCAAGCTGGTGTCAACCTCCTGGCCTCAAGCAGTTCTCCTGCCTTGGCCTCCAAAAGCAGTGGGACTGCAGTCATTAACCAGTGTACCTGGCCAGTCATGAAGTGTGCATGAAAGTCATTCACTGAAGGGAATGAGTCCCCGCAGCAGAGGCTGTGAGGTTCTCTCAGCCTGGCCAGAGGAGGGCAGGAGGAAGGGACAACTCAGAACTGGCCAATGGGCAGGCTGGTGTGGACAGCAGCTGCCAGGTGGTCCTGGGCTGTTCTGTGGCTCTGCTCTGTCACAGCTCCTCTGGAGGAAGGCCTTTGGGCTAGAGGCCTGAGTCTTACTCCCTTTGTAGCACCTCAGCTCCCAAGCTGTCTGTGATTGAAAGGAGGTTGTTTCTGGCCTGTCTGTTGTGTGCCTGGGCATGTTTAGATATCCCAGGTCCTGCAGTGAGCCAGCCAGGACCGTGTCCTCATGCCCTCCGTTGAGTGGGTGCCACCTGCAGAATGCTGGACATGTGTGCAGCTCACTCTCCAGGAGTGTGTAGGGTGGGAGTGCCAGGGTGGAGGGTGCCATTGTCCAAGTGTCAGGCAGGCATCTTTGAGCAGGTGAGTCCTGAGCCAGCGCTGGTGTGCCCTGGACGAGCCTGGCTCCTGGGGGTGCATGGCCCACCATGTGCGACACCCGCCGCACAGCTCTTGATTGTCACAGATTGTGAGTCCGAATGTGACCTTTTCTCTCCTCTGCAGCCAGGGCCAACTCGTTTGTGGGAACAGCGCAGTACGTTTCTCCAGAGCTGCTCACGGAGAAGTCCGCCTGTAAGAGGTAAACACTCTCATCCAAGTCATACTTTCTGTTCTTTAACATAGAAACTAATGTTTGAGAGAGTTAATTTGGTGACCTTCAAGTAGCTAAGCATACTTCGAAAGAAATTAGCGTTTTGCTTTGTAAAGTGTGTTTTCCCTGGCGTACACACGTTACGTTAGTGTTACATTCTAAGCTTCTTGGGTTTGCTGATGCTTTCTGGTTGCAGATTTAGTCATTTCTTTAGGAGAGACTGTTGAGTGAGGAAAGCGAGGCTGCCATGTACATCGTGCCCAGGCTTCCTTGGTGCTCCCCTCTGTCGGGGTGGAGGGCAGGAAGCCCGGCCTTAGGGTTGCACAGCCACACACCAGCTGCAGTGGGACACGGCCCTGCACAGTGCAGGGAGGCCCTGGAGGGTGGCGGCTGTGGGCGGGAGGAAGCGTCCAGCAGGCATGAGTGTCTTTGAGGGAGACAGCTAGGCCTTGTGGTGGCCTCCGCAGTCAAAATGAAAAGAGTGCAGGTGGTGCAGGGGCTGCAGGACCCACGCAGGTCGGGGAGGAGAGAGTGGAGAAGTGCCTGCCAGGGCCCACTGGCAGTGGAGGGGGGGATGTCCAGGGAGCTGACGGCAAGGGTTGGTGAGAAGTCTGAGGTGCTGTCCAAGGTGTCTGGGAGGCAGGGTGAGAGGCAGCATCAGAGTCTGGAGTTTCAAGTCTGGGGAGCAGTTTTGTGGAATGAGGGTGTGGCTGGGGTTCCTCCTGCCCCGGACCAGTCAAGTGCTACTGAGGACTTGGGTCAGCTTCAGCTGCTCGGCCTGCAGGTGCCCTCGTGAGTCAGCAGGACCACAGGAGTCCCACGATGCCACTCTCCTGCTCCGCCAGGTTACCAGAGGCACCTTCCGAGTGAAGTGAGCCACCCTGAAACAACAAGTGATCCTGGGGATAGCAGTTCTGGATTTCTGAGCTTCGCAGCTTAAGGAAAAACTGGGAGGTGGGGCCGTGGCACAGACGTGATGGGAGGGTGGAAGGACTCAGCACTCACGCTCAGTGTCTTGGCCCACTCCACGCTTTTCTGGTTTTGGTCTTTTAACTTTTTTCAATCAGTAGATACTGAGTTCTCTTTTTATTATTATTCAGTTTTTTCTTTTTTGGTTTTTTTTTTTCGAGGCAAAGTCTTGCTCTGTCACCAGGCTGGAGTGCCATGGTGCGATCTTGGCACAACTACAGCCTCCGCCTCCCGAGATCAAGCAATTCTCCTGTCTCAGCCTCCTGAGTAGCTGGGATTACAGGCGTGCGCCACCATGCCTGGCTAATTTATTGTACTTTAGTAGACACAAGGTTTCACCATGTTGGCCAAAGTGGTCTCAGTCTGTTGACCTCGTAATCCACCTGCCTCGGCCTCCCAAAGTGCTGGGATTACAGGTGTGAACCACCGCACCTGGCCTATTCAGTTATTTTTTAAAGATAAGATGAGGTCTCGCTCTGTTGCCCAGTCTTGTGTTGAACTTTTGGGCTCAAGTGATCCTCCCATCTTGGCTTCCCAAAATTCTGGAATTAATTATAGGCGTGAGATACGGCATTTGGCCAGAAACTGAGTTCTTAGTATGGCCAGATACTGCTTTAGGTCAGAGCTTCCCAACTGGAGCGATTCTGCTCCCCAGCGGACACTTGGCCCTGTCTGGGTAGTTTTAGTTGTCATAGCTGGGGCAGGGGTACGACCGGCATCCAGTGAGGGCGGCGAGCATGAGCCCCTCAGCATCCTGCCATGCGGAGGACGGTCCTGCTGCCGGTGGGGTGCAGTGTACCTGCTGTCAGTGCATGTCATGGCCGCCTAAGAGCTAGTGTTTCCGTGCTTGTAGATTTTTCTTTCAAGGTGGAGATCCTCTTTGACGTTAGTGTAGAAAGATCTCCAAGCCCTACGAATACACGTGTAGGATCCTCCTCTCTGTGAACGAGGAGGAGTGTGCGTTCACGTTTGCTCACTGTGCTGTCAGGCTCTCTGGAGGGACAGACGTGGCATGGGTAATGGTAGCTGTCCACGGGGTGAGGGAACAGGATTATGAGGAAAGAACCACTGCATCTCTTTTTATGCTTTTTACTTTTGTAATCATGTGATACTAAAAATAGTTAAGAACTTTTATTATAAAGAATTGAAAGAGGCCGGCCATGGGGGCTCACGCCTGTAATCCCAGCACTTTGGGAGGCTGAGGCTGGCAGATCACTTGAGTCCAGGAGTTCGAGACCAGCCTGGCCAACATGGTGAGACCCTGTCTCTACTAAAAATAACAAAGATTAGCTGGGCTTGGTGGTGGTTGCCTGTAGTCCCAGCTGCTTGGGAGAATTGCTCGAACCCGGGAGGCATAGGTTGCAGTGAGCTGAGATTGCGTGATTGCACTCCAGCCCAAGTGACAGAGTAAGACCCTGCCTCAAAAAAATGATCGGAATTAATTATGAAACCTTAAATCTTCAAACCCACTTATAGTCACAGATAATTGGGTGTACAGATATATACCTTTCCAGTCATTTTTTCTATGCATTTTATAGCTGTTTGTGTGGGTTTTATGCCATTCAAGTCCCATTGGGCAGGCGGTTTTGAGCCCTGCCTCTCATGATGAGGTAATGGGCACTTCCCGTGCCATTTGAATGACGTGTGGGCGTCTTTACCAGTGTGTGGTTTTCTGTCATATGAACAGATCGTAGTTCATGAACCTTTTTCTCTACTGTTGTGCGTTGAAGGGGTTTCTGTTTATTCACTCACTGGCATGGGCCTGATGTGCCACCTGCATGGGCAGGAGGAGGTCTGTTTGCCTGGGGTCGGGGTGGGGGTGTCCCGTTGTCTCTCTGGTGGGTGAGACGGGGTCTGCTGAGCTGAATGAGGGGCCACCCAAGTTCCCTCATTTGGGTTTCAACAAGTGGCATGAGTTGGTGTAACTGAACATTTGATACAGCCTTGTCACCTATGCATTCCAGAAGTATAATGCTGGCTTCCCCTTTAACTTTTTATCATATTAAATTAAATTCTAAAGTAAATCTTTGTGATAGAACGTTTGATAATTCACAGAGGTAAAAAGCTACCCCGAAATCCCTTTCTGCTTGAATTCCATGCTCTGGAGAAGAACCCGGGAAGGCACCAGGCACAGCTGTGCCCCCACTGCCTCTCTTCTCTCTGCTGCTTCTACACTGAATGGTGGAGGCTCTGCTGCCTGTGTTCTGTTCTCTCCACATTAACGAAACACTAAAGAAAGTCGAGTGTGAACGTTACGGTCACCCACTTCGCCCGCGCCACACTTCCCTGCCCCTGGCTTGGGTGAGCCCTCTGCCAGCACTGACTAGAGGGTGCTTCCCTCGGCTTAGCTGTCTTACTAGAAGAGGGTCAGCCCCATTCTGTCCCCTCCTGCCCCCTGCCTGGTCTATAGCCTCATTGTGCCAGGAGTGAGCTCTGCTGTGCTTCAGGATGACAGGTGTGTGTGGACTTTCGTAAGCCCTGTTGGAAGTGACAAAGCTTTGGGGATAGTTAAGCGACCGTGTGGTGCCCGCCATGTGCAGACCGTCTGTGCCCAGGCGGCAGGGAGGCTCCTTCAGAGGGCAGGTTCCCACCCTCCCAGCCAGCTGGTCTTTTTCTTCTTTCTTTCTTTCTTCTTCTTTGTTTTT
>CAUYOR010058927.1:0-23200 GCA_963573925.1 Callimico goeldii | reverse complement strand
TTAGTTGGGCACACAGGGGTGGGCCCACATGCAAATCTATTTTTTTTTTTTTTTTTTTTTTTTTTTTTTTTTTTTTTAGTTTTTAGTAAAGACAGAGTTTCACCATGTTGCCCAGGCTGGTCTTAAACTCCTGACCTCAGGCAATCTGTCCTTCTTGGACTCTCAAAGTGCTGGGATTACAGGCATGAGCCACCGTGCCAGACCCTATACATCACTATTAAATGAGCTGTTTCATCAGAAGCTAAGGATGTACTTTTTTAAAAGAATATGAGAATAATGTGCCTTCAATTTAAGAATCAGTGATATACAAAATGTAGTATCATTGGATAGGGAATGGTAATAGAAAAACAACTGAGCAGTTTGCCTCTATGAGAGAATATATTCATATATCAACATTATATGATACAACAATAATATACCCTTCATTATCTTATTTTAGATTTATGAGTTGAATTACCTAAGATCTTAGATCCCGCCAAATTGCCTCTGAAAAGATTATACTTTATTGTATGTGGAATGAGAATAAAATACTAAGAAAATATTGATGGAATTGAATTGAAGTTCAGTTCACTTCAGCACCGATCATAAGCACTGGAAACCTGATGGACAGATGGATTAAATATTATTCCAGAAATACTACGTTTAAAGATTTTTTTTATTCTTTAGACTTTCTTAGCTTCTCAAAAATAGTGGAATGACTGGTTCAAAAGAGATAATAACCTGAAATCACACCCATAGCAAAATACCTGTCTTATCTCAGGACCGAATATATACGATTCTTGTCATAATGTCAGCATTATTTTTCCATATAACAAGATACATAATGGCTTATACATTATAAAAATAGTTCATTTGTGAAAGCAAAACCTCATGGCAAATTGACATCACAAGTCTTTTATTTTCAAGTATCATTATTACGGAATACTTGGTAAATGTGTAGAGCATTGTATTCGTACCACAACAAATTTAAAACTCTCTGTTTCTCATTTGTCAGGACATGACATGAGATAATGCAGTGATGATCAACTTTTTGTGTGCCTAAGAATCACCTGGGGATGTTAAGAGAAATTCAGACTCCTGGGCTCCATCTCCAGAGACTGATGTAGATTTAAGGTGGGACCAAGGAATCAGTATTTTTGCCAATCACTCCAGGTGATTCTTCTATTATGCCAGTGGTCTTTTGCACACATTTTAGGTAACACTGAAATAATTCTTTTTTTTTTTTTTTTGAGAGAGAGAATTTCGCTCTTTTTACCCAAGCTGGAGTACAATGGCGCGATCTCGGCTCACCGCAACCTCTGCCTCCTGGGTTGAGGCAATTCTCCTGCCTCAGCCTCCTGAGTAGCTGGGATTACAGGCACATGCCACCACACCCAGCTAATTTTTTTTATATTTTTAGTAGAGACGGGGTTTCACCATGTTGACCAGGATGGTCTCAATCTCTTGACCTCATGATCCACCCTCCTCAGCCTCCCAAAGTGCTGGGATTACAGGCTTGAGCCACCTCACCCAGCCTATAAAAGGCCTTTTCTGCATCTATTGAGATAATCATGTGGTTTTGTCATTGGTTCTGTATATGTGATGGATTACGTTTATTGATTTGCGTATGTTGAACCAGCCTTGCATTCTAGGGATGAAGCTCACTTGATTGTGGTAGATAAGCTTTTTGATGTGCTGCTGAATTCAGTTTGCCAGTATTTTATTGAGGATTTTCACATCAATGTTCATCAGAGATATTGGCCTGAAATTTTCTTTTTTGTTGTTGTGTCTCTGCCTGGTTTTGCTATCAGGATGATGCTGGCCTCATGAAATGAGTTAGGGAGGAGTTTTTCTTTTTCTATTGTTTGAAATAGTTTCAGAAGGAATGGTATCAGCTCCTCTTTGTATCTCTGGTAGAATTCAGCTGTGAATCATCGGGTCCTGGGCTTTTTTTTGGCTGATAGGCTATTAATTACTGCCTCAACTTCAGAACATATTATTGGTCTATTCAGGGATTTGACTTCTTCCTGGTTTAGTCTTGGGAAGGTGTATGTGTCCAGGAATTTATCCATCTTTTCTAGATTTTCTAGTTTATTTACATAGAGGTGTTTATAGTATTCTCTGATGGTAGACTGAATAAAGAAAATGTGCCACATATACACTGTGGAATACTACACAGTTATAAAAAAGGATGAGTTCATGTCCTTTGCAGGGATATGGATGAAGCTGGAAACCATCATTATCAGCAAAGTAACACAAGAACAGAAAGCCAAACACTGCATGTTCTCACTCCTAAGTGGGAGTTAAACAAT
The DNA here is from genome assembly GCA_963573925.1 of Callimico goeldii. Taxonomy (NCBI): domain Eukaryota; kingdom Metazoa; phylum Chordata; class Mammalia; order Primates; family Cebidae; genus Callimico; species Callimico goeldii. Next base: position 20,909 of record CAUYOR010058927.1, on the reverse strand, counting down.
GAGAACACATGGACACAGGGAGGAGAATATCACACACCATGGCTTGTCAAGTGTTGGGGGGCTAGTGGAGGGACAGCATTAGGAGAAATACCTAATGTAGATGACAGATTGATAGGTGCAGCAAATCACCGTGGCACTTGTGTACCTATGTAACAAACCTGCACATTCTGTACATGTACCCCAGAACTTAAAGTATAAAAAAAATTTTTCATTGTATAGATACATAATGGTTTGTTTATATATTCACCTAATGAAAGGCATCTTGGTTGTTTCCAGTCTGGAGAAATTATGAATAAAACTAGTATAAACATTCAAGTGTAGATTTTTTTATGGACATAGTTATTGAACTTTATTGGCTAAAGCATTGGAGCATGATTGCTAGATCATATGGTGATATTTTTTGGCTGTGTCCACACTCAAATCTCATCTTGAAATGTAACTCCCATAATCCCCATGTGTCATGGAAGGGACCGGGTGGAAGGTAATTAAATCATGGGGGCAGTTTTTTCCATAATAGTGAATAAGCCTCGCAAGATCTAATGGTTTTATAAAAGGCAATTCCCCTACATAGGCTTTCTTTTCTGCCACCCTGTAAGACATGCCTTTGCTCTTCATTCACCTTCAGCCATGATTATTAGGCCTCCCTAGCCATGTGAAATTGTGAGTCTATTAAACCTCCTTTTCTTTATTAATTACCTAGACTATATTTGGTTTGAAAGAATCTGCCAAACTGTCTTTCATAGTGGTTGTGCTATTTTACATTCTCACCAGCAATGAATCAGAGTTTCTGTTGTACAGCATCCTTACCAACAATTGATATTTTTAGGTTTTTGGATTTTAGCCATTCTAATAGTAATGTGGTAGCATATAATTGTTGTTTTAGCTTACAATTCTCTGACATGTGATGTTGAGCCTTTTATGTGCTTACTTGCCATCCCTATGCTTTTTTTGCTTAAGTGTCTATTAAGATCTTTTACTCATTTTTTTTTTTTTGAGATGGAATTGCTCTGTCACTGAAGCTAGAGTGCAGTGGTGCAATCTTGGCTCACTGTAACCTCCACCTTTCAGGTTAAAGCGATACTCCTGACTCAGCATCCTGAGTAGCTGAGACTAAAGATATGCACCACCATAATTTTTGTATTTTTAGTAGAGACAGGATTTCACCATGTTGGCCAGGCTGGTCTGGAACTTCAGACCTCAAGTGGTTCACCTGTGTCAGCCTCCCAAAATGCTAGGATTACAGCCTTGCTCATTTTTAAAATTATTTATTTTCTTATTGTTGATTTTAAAGGGTTCTTTGTATATTTTGAATACCAGTCCTTTATTAATATGTGTTTTCAATGATGTTCACCTGTTTCATGAATTGTCTTTTCATTCTCTTTAACAGTGCCTCTGTAGCACTGAAGTTTTTACTTTTAATGAGACCCAACTTACCTGTTCTTTTCTTTCATAAACTATGTTTTTGGTGCTACACCTAACAACTGATCACCAAGCCTAAGGTCACCTAGATTTTCTCTTGTTTTGTTTTTTAAAGAAGTTTTATAATTTTGTGTTTTGCTATTTAGGCTTATAGTCCATCTTGATTTACAATTGGTGAAAAATGCAAGGTCTTTGTCTAGATTCATTTTTTCATATGGATATCCAATTGTCCAGCACTATTTATTTAAAAAAAAACTATTCTTTGTTCATTACATTGCTTATGCTATTTTGTCAAAGATCAGTTGACAATATTTGTGTGGATCTGTTTCTCGTCTTTCTTCTCTTCCATTGATTGATTTGTCTATTCCTTTGTGACACAATGCTGTCTTCATTACCACAGTAGAATAGTAAGTCTTGAAGTTAGGTGGTGTCAGTCCTCCAACATTGTTCTCCTTATATACTGAGTTGACTATTTGGGGTCTTTCACCTCTCTACATAAGCTTTAAATATCAATTTGTCAATACAAAATAATTTGCTGGAATTTTTTACTGGGATTGTGTTGCATGTATAGATCAAATTGGAAGAACTGGCATCTTAACAATACTGAGTTGTCTTATCCAAGACTCCATTTATTTACATCTTTGATTTCTTTCATCAGAGTTACATAGGTTTCCTCATATAGATCTTGTACATATTTTATTGCATATATACCTAAATATTTCTCTTTTTGGCACTAATATAATCTCAAATTAAAATTGTTCATTGTTGCTACATAGGAAGGCAATTGACCTTAAAATAATCTTATTTCCTGCAGCCTTGCTTTAATCATTAATCATTAATAGTTCCAGGAGTTGTTTGTTTGTTTGGTTGGTTGGTTGGTTGGTTGGTTGGTTTGGAATGTTATTTTCAACCCTAATCATGTCATCTGCAGAAAAAGACAGTTTTATTTCTTCCTTCCCAGTCTTTATACTTTTCACTTTATTTTCTTGTGTTATTGCATTAGCTAGGACTTCCAGTACGATGCTGAATAGAAGTAGTGAGAGAGCACTTCTTACCTTTTTCTTGTTCTTAGAGGTAAAGCATCTATTTTCCTATGATTAAGTATAATAATTGTACAGTTTTTATAGATGAACTTGAGATAGTTCCTCCCTATTTCTAGTTTTCTGAGAGCTTCTATCATGAATGGGCATTGTATTTTGTCAAATGCTTCTAATTCATTTTTATATTATTAAAATTTTTTAGTTTTTAGACTCTTTTGTGATAGAGTACATTAATTGATTTTTAAACCAGGCTTGGATATCTGGAATAAGTCTCACTTGGTCATAGAGTATAATTGCTTATATATTTTGTTGGATTTAATCGGCTAATATTTTGTTTAGGATTTTTACATCACATTGGTTTGTAAGCTTTTCCTTCTTGTAATGTCTTAATCTGGTTTTGGTATTAGGGTAATGCTAGCCTATTTAATTGAATTAAATGATGTTTCTTCTGCTTGTATTTTTTGAATGAGATCATAGAGAATTGACGTTATTTCTTTCTTAAATACTGACTAGAATTCACCAATGGGCCTGGTGCTTTCATTTTTGGAATGTTATTGATTATTTTATTGAATTTATTTCATAAATTTTTATTTCCAATTATTTATTTCTCCTTGTATGAGTTTTGGTAATTTGTGTCTATCATGGAATTGATCACTTTCATGTAAGTTCTTAAGCTTACAGGCATGGAATTGCTCATAACATTTTTCTATTATACTTTTAATGTCCCTGAGATCAGTACAAATTGCACATCCTGAATCTGAAAACCAAAATGCTCAAAGTCTAAGACTTTTGTGAGTGCTGACATGACATCACAAGTAGAAAATTCCACACCTGACCTCATGTGACAGGTTACAATCAAAATGCAGGCACACGACACAGTTTATTCAGCATCCTCAAGGGAAAAATGACCCTCCCATCCCCATCCCCATTCAACTTCAGTATACTTTTTCTGTTCTTTTCCAGATTCCCCTACACAAGCACACCTAAGAAGCGTAATAAAATGGCATGTGTGCAGGCTAGATGCATTAACAGCAGGTCACTATAATGCCCCACCTGGGGCCAGAATTTATATTCATTGCTCATTGTGTGTTTTTGTTTTTTATTGTTTATTCTTTGCTCTGTGGTGTAAAGATATTGCTGAAAATATCTAAAAGGTCTGCAGATGCCCCATTGGGAACAATGATAAGAAAAAAAAGAAGCATTTATGTTTATCTGTAGCTCAGAAAGTCATGCTATTGGAGAGACTGGACAGCAGTGTAAGTGTGAAATGTCTTACAAAAGAGTACAGTGCTAGAATGACTACCATATATGACCTGAAGTAACAGAAGGACAAGCCATTGAAGTTCTATGCTTAAAGTGATTAAAAATAAAACACTACATAAAGCTAAAAATGAAGACCTCAATCAGGTATTGAAAGAGTAGATCCATCAGTGTTGCAGTGAATTTATGACACTTAATGGTATGCTGGTCATTAAACAAGCAAAGATCTTGCACAATGAACTGAAAATTGAAGAAAACTGTAAATATTCAACAAGCTGGTTGCAGAAATTGAAAAAGAGTGAAAGGTATTAAATTTTTAAAGATTTGTGGTGATAAAACATCTGATCACAAAGCAGCAGAGAAATTCATTGACAAATTTGTCAAGGTCATTACTGATGAAAATCTGGGGCCATGAAACCACAAAGGAAGATAGCAAGAGATACCACAAAGTATCAACAAAACCACCAGGAAACAATTAGTGAAATGGCAGTAATCTTTACCTATCAATAATTGCCATGAATAAAATGGAGTAAATTATCTTTAAAAAAAAAACATAGAGTGACTGAATGAACAAAAACCAAGACTCAACTATGTGCTGTCTACCAGAGACTAAACTTTACTTTTAAGGACACATAGACTGAAAGTGAAAGGGAACAAAATGATATTTTACATAAATGGCTACCAAAAGATAGCAGGGGTAGCTATTCTTAGACAATTTAGACTTTAATTCAAAACTGTAAAAAAATAGAACATTATAATAATGATAGAGGAGTCAGTTGATCAAGAGAATATAACAGTTGTAAATATTGTTTTAGTCAATAGAGATTTTAAGTCAAAAACTTTAAAAAAGAGATAAAGAGGGCATTATATAATGATAAAGAGGTCCATTTATCAAGAGGATATAACAGTTATAAGTATATACACATGCGACATCAGAATACCTAAATATATGAAGCAGACATTGAAGAATCTGTAGAGAGATAAATTGCAATCCAGTAATAGCAGGAAACTTCAGTATACCACTTTATTTTTTTCTTGTTTCCAGTGGGGTTGGAGAATACCTCACTTTAAACAATGGAAAGATAATACAGAAAGAAAAGTAGCAGTAAAATATTGGACATGAACAACACTCTAGCTCAAATGGAACTAGCAGATATATATGGAACATTCGGTTCAACAGAAACAGAATACATATTCTTCTCAAGCACACATGGAACATTCTTCAGGATAGATCACTTGTTAGAGCATAAAACAAGCCTTAGAAAATTTAAGAATATTGAAATCATATCTTTTTTTTTTAACCACATTAGTGTGAACCTTAGAAGTCAAAACAGGAGGAATTTTAGAAAATTCACAAATATAAGACTCCTGAATAACCAATGGGCAATGAAGAAATTAAAAGAAAAATTTAAAAATTATATGAGACAAATGAAAATTGAAACAAAGCATAGCAAAGCTTATGGTTTAGAGGAAAGCACTTCTAAGGAACTTTTACAGTAATAAATGCCCATATCAAAAAAGAAGACATGTTTCAAATAAATGACTTAATCTTTCTCCTAAAGGAACTAGGAAAGACTACATCCAGAATTGGCAGAAGGAAAGAAATAATAAAGCTCAGAGCAAAAAAAAACAGAAGTAGAGACTAGAAAAACAGTACAAAAATCTACAAACCCTTAGCTAGACTAAGAAAAAGAGAGGGAAGACTTAAATAAATGAAAATCAGAAATGAAAGAGGAGACCTTACAACTGCTAACACACACATATTATGAATAAAGATATGCCAGTAAATTTGATAACCTAGAAGAAATGGATAAATTGTTAGACAATAGAACCTACCACACTGAATCATGAAGAAATAGAAAATCTGAACAGACTGGTAATGACTAAGGAGGTTAAATCAGTAATTAAAAACATCTCTCATAAAAAGTTGCCCAGGACCTGACAGCTTCACCGCTGAATTCTACCAAACATTTAATGAAGAACTAATACTAATCTTTCTCTAACTCTTCCCAAAAATTTAAGAGGAGAGAATACTTTCAAATTTTTTTTGCAAGGTCACCATTACCCTGATTCCAGAGTCAGACCAGGACATTACGAGAAAAGGAAATTACAGGTCAGTATTCTTAATAACATAGATGTAAAAATTCTCAACAAAATGCTATCAAACCAAAGTCAACAACATTTTCAAGTGGGATTTATTCTTGGGATGCAAGGATGGTAAAACATATGCAAATCAATAAAATTGATACCTCACATTAACAGAATGAAAACAAAAGCCATGTGATTATCTCATTAGATGCAGAAAAAGCATTTACCATAATTCAACATCCTTTCATGATTAAAAAAAAAAAAAGCCTCTCACCAAACAGGATATAGAAAATATGTACCTCAACACAATAAAGGCCATATGAGAAGCCTGCAGCTAACATTACACGACAAGAATGCCCACTCTCACCAATTCTATTCCACATGGTATTGGAAATTCTTGCCAGAGTAATTAGGCAAAAGAAAGAAATAAAAGTCATTCAAATAGGAAAGAAAGAAGTGAAAATTGACATTGTTTGCTGACAACAGGATCACAAACCCTGAAGACTCAAAAAAAAAAAAAAAAAAAAAAAAGCAACCAAAACTTAAAAATGATAAAACAGTCTGGGTGCAGTAATTCATGTGTGTAATACCAACACTTTGGGAGACCAAGGCAGGAGGATCACATGAAGCCAGGAGTTCAAGATCAGCCTGGGAAAAATAGTGAGACCTCATCTCTATTTAAATTCTTTTAAAAAGTAGCCAGGCATGTTGGCATGTGCCTGTAGTCCTAGCTACTTGGAAGGCTGACACAGGAGGATTGCTTGAGCCCAGGAGTACAAGGTTATAGTGAACTATGATTGCACCACTAGTCTCCAGCCTTGGTGGCAGAAAAAGATCCTCTAAAAAAAACAAAAACACTTAAATACAGTGAAGTTGTAGGATACAAAATCAACACCCCAAAATCACTAGCACTTCTATGCACTAACAACGAATTATCTGAACAAAAAATCAAGAGAACAATCCCATTTTTGCAATAGCTACCCCCTAAAAAAGATTAAACCTTAGGAATAAATTTACCAAAAGAAGACGTAAGACCTGTACAATGAAAACTCTAAAATGTCAATGAAAGAAATTGAAGAGGCCACAAATAAGTGGAAGGATATCTCATGTTCATAGGTTAGAAGAGTTACTGTTAAAATGTCATACCGAGTAATCTACCCAAAGTGATATAAGGATTCGGTGCAATACTTATCAAAATTCTAATGTCATTGTTAATGGAAATAGAAAAAAACTATCTTGAAACTCATATGGACCCCCCCAACACACACACACACCCCAAAACCAAATAGCCAAGGGAATCATGAGCAAAGAGAACAAAGCTACAGGCATCATAGTCCCTGATTTCACATACTACTACAAAGCTATAGCAATTAAAGCAGCATGATACTGCCAAAAAATAGACCTATTGACCAGTGGAACAGAATAGAGAGCCTGGAAATGAACCCTCATATCTATCATGAATTGATTTTTGACAAAAGTGCCAAGAATACACAATGGGAAAAGGATAGTCTTTTCAATAGATAGTGCTTGGAAAACTGGATATTCACAGGCAGAAAAATGCAATTGGATCTTTATTTCACACCACACAAAAAAATCAGCTAAAAATGGATTAAGGAATTAAATGAAAGGCCAGAAACTATAAAACTACTAGAAGAAAACATAAGGGGAAAACTATATTACATTGGTTTATTGGATCTGACCCCAAGAAGCACAGGCAAGAACAACAAAAAATAGACAGATGAAATTACAGGAAACCCAGAATCTTCTGCACATCAAAGAAAACAATTAACAGTTTGATAAGACAGCCTGTGGACTGGGAGAAAATATCTGCAGACCATACATCTGATAAAGAGTTAATATCCAAAATATATAACCCCCTCAAACAACTCAGTAGCAAGAAAACAAAACACCCAATTTAGAAATTGGCAAGTGACTTGAATAGACATTTCTCAAAAGAAGACATACAAATATCCAACAGATATATGAAAAAAAAATGCTTAACATTCCTAATCATAGAGAAATGCAAATGAAAACCACAATAAGATATCTCACACCAGTCAGGATGGCTGTTGTATTAGTCCATTTTCATACTGCTATCAAGCAATGCCCAAGACTGTATAATTTATTTAAAAAAAAAAGATTTTAATTGACTCACAGTCCCACATGGCTGGGGAGGCCTCAGGAAATTTGCAGTCATGGCAGAAGGTGAAGGGAAAGCAAGGATCTTCTTCACATGGTGGCAGGAGAGAGAAGAGCAAGGAGGGGAAATTCCAGACACTTGTGAAACCATCAGATCTCATGAGAACAGCACTGGGGAAACCACCCTCATGATCCAATCACCTCCCATCAGATTCCTCCCTCAACACCTGGGGAATTGCAATTCAACATGAGATCTGTGTGGGGACACAAAGCTTTAGCATATTAGCTGTTTTATCAAAAAGACAAAAGATAGCAAGTGTTGGTGAGGATATGGAGAAAAGGGAACCCTTGTATACACTCGATGGGAACACAAATTAATTCAGCCGTCGCTCAGTATCTTTTAGGAGATTGATATCACCACCCCCTCTGGATAGCAAAACCCATGGATAGTCAAATCCCTTGTGTAAAATGGTGTAATATTTGCATATAACCTATGCACATCCTCTTATATACCTAAATCATCTCTAGCTTACTTATACCTAATACAATGTAAATGCTATGTACATAATATTTATACTATGCGTTTAGGGAATAATCACTAGAAAAAAATCTGCACATGTTCGGTATAGATATAGACACAACCATCCTTTTTTATTTTTGTTTGTTTCTTGAGACAAGGTCTCACTCTGTCACCCAGGCTGGAATGCAGTCAGTGGCATGATCCTGACCCACTGCAACCACTGCCTCTGGGTTCAAACTATTCTCCTGCTTCAGCCTCCTGAGTAGCTGGGATTATGGGCTTGTGCCAACATGCCTGGCTAAGTTTTTGTATTTTTTAGTAGAGATGAGGTCTTGCCACATTGCCCAGGCTAGTCTCAAACTCCTGTGCTCAAGAGATCCAACTGCCCCGGCCTCCCAAAGTGCTGGGATTACAAGTGTGAGCCACCATGCACAGCCAACAATCACCTTTAAAATATATATATTTTTTCATCCATGGTAGCTTGAATCCACAAATGCAGAATCCATGTATACAGAGGGCCAATTGTATAGTCATTATGGATAACTGAATGCAGGTTTCTCAAAAAACCTAAAAACAGAATTATATGATCTAGTAATCCCACTTCTGGATATTTACCCAAAAGATTTGAAATCATTTCTTCTTAAGGGCAGGGTCTTGCTCTGTGGCCCAAGCTGGAGTGCAGTGGCATGATTGTAGCTCACTGCAGCCTCAAACTCAAAGGCTAAGCAATCCTCCTGCCTCAGCCTCCCAAGTAGCTGGACTACAAGTGTATGCTTCCACACATGATTGATTTTTTAAAAAATTTTGTAGAGACAGGGTCTCACTATGTTGCCCAGGCTGGTCTTGATCTCCTGGCCTCAAGCAATCCTCCCACCTGAGTTTTTCAAAGTGCTGACTTCACAGGTATGAGCCACCACAACTGGCATGAAATTAGTTTTTCAAAGAGATGTCTGCATTTCCATGTTCATTGCAACACTATTCACAATAGCCAAGTTATTGAATCAACCTAAGTATCAATACCATCAAAAGATGAATGAAGAAAATGTATGTATATATATATATATACACACACACATGTATATATATACACAATGGAATCCTAGTCGATCTTGAAAAAGAAGCTGAGTTCTGTCATTTGTCTTTGGCTTTAGTTTTTTTGAAGTTTAATTATGATATGTCTTTGCATGCATTTATAAGAGTTTTCCCCTTTTGGAGTTTCTCAACTTCTTGTAGGTATATGTGTCTTGCCACATTTGAAAGTTTTCAGCCATTATTTCTTTAAGTACTTTTTAATTCTCTCCTCTTTCATTTCTTCTTCCATGACTCTGATGACCAAAATGTTAGATCTTTTTTTTGGCGGTCAGGAGAGGGGGGGCGGGGATGGAGGCTCACTCTGTTACCTGGCTGGAGTGTATTGGTGTGACCTCTGCTCACTGCAGCCTCTGCCTCCTGGGTTCAAGCGATTCACCTGCCTCAGCCTCCTGAGTAGCTGCGATCACAAGTGCACACCACCATGCCCAGCTAATTTTTGTATTTTTAGTAAAGATGGGGTTTCACCATGTTGGCCAGGATGGTTTTGATCTCTTGACCTCGTGATCCGCCCACCTTGGCCTCCCAAAGTGCTGGGATTACAGGCGAGAGCCACTGCTTCTGGCCATTAGATCTTTTATTATAGTCCGCAGGTCCCTGAAACTCTGATAATTTTTCTCAGTCTGTATCTCAGTTGTTTGTACTGAATCGTTTTTATTGTTTGGTCTTCCAGTTCTCTTACTCTTTCTCCGTCCCTTCAATTCTGCTATTGAGCCCATCCACTGGGCTTTTCATTTCAATTATTATATTTTCAGTTCTAAAATTTCCATTTGTTTCTTAATTGCATCTTCTATTTCTCCCATCTCCTCAAAAGCAGAAACCTCCTTTCTATTAAATTGGAACGTATAATTTTTTCATTTTAGTGATGCCCATAAGATTATATTTATGTGTTTTATGATAAAACTCAAACTTTGTTGCCTATGAGCTATACAGTGGTATATAAACATAAGTGGCTTTGTGAGTATAATCCCCTACCACTCTGCTTCTCACATCACTAAATTATGAAGCACACAATACATTCTTAGATAATAAGGAACTAACTTTACATCAATTCCAGGTGCTATAGGATATTTAATAGTTAGATATTTTTGGCTGGGCACAGTGGTCCAGACCTATAATCCCAGCACTTTGGGAGGTCGATGTGGGTGGATCACTTGAGGTCAGGAGTTCAAGACCAGCCTGTGAAACATGATGAAACTCCGTCTTTACCAAAAATGCAAAAATTACCTGGGTGTGGTGGCGTGTGCCTGTAGTCCCAGCTACTCAAGAGCCTGAGGTAGTAGAATTGCTTGAACCTTAGAGACGAAGGTTGCAGTGAGTTGAGATCGTGCCACTGCACTCCACCATGGGTGACAGAGCAAGACTGTCTAAAAAAAAACTCCAGAAAGTTAGATTATTTTTTAATACTTCTTTGGAATTATTTGTATAGATTGTTACATTTCTAGACATGAATTCAACAGATATTTAGTGACACCCAACTTATATTATTAAATGTAGCATCCAGAAGGCTTTAAATAAATATTAATAAATATCTTGACACCTTGTCCAGTTTAAAATTCTTGAAATTTTCAGTTCAGTATTAATTGGCTTACTTTATAATAAAAAAAACTATTTTCTCTCAAGTTACTTTAGCAAGTTATTTTATTAAACTAAACCAACTACAGCAACAGTGGGAGCAAATCATTGGAGTTTACTAGACTATCTCATTTGCAGATTAAATTTCCTCATCCACACTCTTAGCCATTCTGAATATATTTTCTTTTATCCATATGTCATTCAAAATTAAGACCTGTTATACTGGAGCATATGCTAATTTCCTTAAAAATAAGTGAGGAAGTCAATGATTTTCTTTTTTTAATTAAAAAAAAGAGTTTTAAGATGGGATCTTGCTATGTTGCTCAGACTGGTGTAGAACTCCTAGACTCAAGCAATACTCCTGTCTTCGCCTTTGACAGTGCTGATTTTATAAGCGTGAGCCACCATGCTTAACCTCAATTATCTTCTTGAAAGGGTCTTAGCAAATTAATTGATGCAGTAAACCAGGAAACAAAAGTATACATTATCATTTCAGAAATGTATTCTTAGGGAAAAGCAGCACATACTTCTACATTTCATATTTGCTTTGGTTTTATTTATTTTAATTCAGTAAACCAAGCCTAACCTGCCCATTTTTTAAAAAGAATGATTTAAGAATGTTATCAGTAAGTGAATAAAGGTTAAGAAAGCTAGTTTCCTTCTCCCAATTCATGAAAAACCTGTAGGAACAGGCAGCTGTTTTTCTCAGTAAAATGTTTATAAAATACCTGAGTATTGTGTAAGATTTTGTATAAAGTTAATTAGATGTAAGTAATTTCTTTTTAAAATTGTACAGTTATGAATGCTTATTCTTTGGCAGGTTTTGTGCCAGTTGTTTTTGCACATGTAGATCACCTCGTTTCATTCTTATATAAATTCCATGATATTTTTCTCATGGTTTTGGAGTTGAGAAAATTAATATTCAGTAGGCGTTTTTCCCAATGTCACTCAGAGCAAATGACATTTTGAATCTATACCTTCTAAGTTCAACCCAACATCTCTTAATCTACACCAGTTTCAGCATTGTTGACACAGTGGTCTGGATAATTCTCTGTTGTAGGAATCTATCCTCTGCAGTATAGGATGTTTAGCAGTATCTCTAGCTCCTATTCACTAAATGCTAGTACCATCTCAGCTTCCCTGCCACCCCCACCAGTTGTGACCAAAATGTCTTCAGATGTTACAGAATGTCCTCTGAGGAACAAAATTACTCCTGGTTAAGAACTACAGATCTACATTGTTGTACCTAAATTTTTATCCAAAATTATTTTAATAATTTAAATCCAAAAATATTTATCCAATTAAATAGCATATATAGTACACACTAATGATTGAACAATTACCCTAAAATAAAGAAGCATAAACAGAGTAAGTACATATTATAGGATGACGAGTAAAATGATCTCCTCTAAGGACTTGACCAATACCTCATCATGGAGACAAGAGAGGAAGTCAGGAAAAGTAGCATCAAAACTTGGTATAAATGGAAAAATACTAGTTGCAAGAATAAACTGAATTCATGTGGGACATTACAGTTAAGATAGAGAGTTCAATGAGCAGGTGGGCAGACAATTTGAAGAGAATGTAAATATCTGCAAGCAAAACATCTAAGTGGCTCATAAACCTGTTAATTCCAAGTTATATTTTGCTGAGGTGGCATGAAGAGTCAGGGACCAGGAAAATAGTCAGGGCCACAGACATAAGGTAATAGACCAGGGAACATTGAAACCAAGACAGAATCCACATCAGAAAAGATTTCTATTACCTGGTACTCACTGGAGTGATATGCATTAAGGACATTTTCTACCTTGGCCTGCCATTGGACTCATTGTGGTGAGCAGCATAGGAGACAGTGTACAGGCTTATTTGATATTAATTAGAAATATGATCATATGAAATATTAGTAAGTAAAAATATTTTTAAAGTTTTACTTTCTACTCTAAATTATAAACAATAAATTTATAAAGAATTATATAATTTTAAAACTTGAAGAGTCAATTTAAACTTTCTTATGTTATTACATCAGTAACTTCCTGGTTAACAGAAATAGTTACCATCCTATGTGGATATTGTGTAAGCTGCACTATTTGATTACATGCTTTAGAATTTCTGAGAGTGATTCAGTGACTCTTCTGTTGTTATTTCATCATTTATGCCTACCGTAACCTAAAATATATTCCCATACAATTTAAGTGCCATTGAGTTATAATAGTACTACTATGCTGAAAATGCATCTAAAAATTAGTAACTTTGGAAGACGGTAAATGTAATATGTCTTTGTGAAGAAAGCTAAACAAGGAGGCTCTGTTGTCAATTTAAAGAAGACCATTCTGAAGAAGGAGTACCAAAGCAAAAATTGTGCTTCAGTGATTACAGATTTATAAATGCTTGAAACATAGCTCTCTTTCTTTACCTTTATTCCTACTGGAAAATTTCCTTAGAATTATAAACATTTTGATTTATTAAAGTTCTTAAGGATATATTCCTCCCATAAAATAAAATTACTCTATATAAATAAAGTGTTCATATTTTAGAATTGGCAAGAAAACCACAAGATGAATTGGAAAAAAACTATGAATTTTAAGTTCTGAGAAGGAAGAGTAGGACCTGTGAGACAGACTAACAGAGAAACATCAAGCTTTAGATTCAAGAGTCACCTAGGTGTATCTAAGAAAGTGTTATTTTTGCTATGACACACATACATAAGACTTACTGGATGAGTAGGACTTTGTCAGGTAGAAGCATGGAGGGAAAGGCATTTCAAACAAATACCTTCAGCAGAAAATACTTGACACACTTGAGAATCTGAATGCCAAGCTAAAAGTTGAGGAAGAAGTGCAGGGCTTTTTAGACCACAGCAAGTATAGAAGAGGGTTCCAGTGCATAGATAAAGACTATGGGTTCACATTCTAGCTCTGCTACATGTATTAAGTTACTTACCTCTCTTCATTTCCATTCCTTTATCAGTAAAAAAGGGAATATTAAATAGGACTTCTCATGCAAGTTGTGAGTTTCAGTGAGTTAAAGTATAGCATTTATTATTTTTAGAGATTGTTTTCTGAGTGCAAAGAAATGCTATTGGAGGATTTTAAGTGATATACCTACTTTATCTTTTTAAAAAGATCATGTCCCTTGTTTGGGAAAGTCTTGATGGTAATTGACAGGTTTCCAACTCATTTTGAATAAGTAGCTTTTGAACTTGCAGGGACAATCCAAACATGTCCATCTGAGAGAAAAATCAAAATCAGGTATAAATTTGCCCCCTAAAAATTAAATGTTAGAAGATAGGAAGTGAGGAGTGATTGGGATATTAAATCAGGATGCCCATAATTTTAATAATGGTGAGATTTTTAAAACGGAATCATTGATTCTTAATATGTAATTGGTTACAATATAGTGGTTACTACTTTAGGCATGATAGGCAAACGCAGAATTCCCAAACTAAGCTGTCTCACTGAGTTTTAAACTAGGCCATATATGTAAATTTAAAATATAAGGGAATGGAGTAGGCTAAGATTTTTTAAACAATTTATGAAAAGCATTGCCATTAAAGAAACAGTGGTAAATTGAACTTTATTTGAGAACTTACCTTCATCAAAAGACAACATTAAGAGTCAGGCATGGTGGCATGTGCCTGTAGTTCCAGCTACTCAGGAGGCTGAGGCAGGAGGACTGTTTGAGCCCAGAAGCTCAAGGTAAGCCTGGGAAACATAGTGAGACCTTGTCTCAATCAATCAATCAATACACACATACATAAGACAATATTAAGAGAATGAAATATCACTGCATCCATATTACAATAGCTAAAAAAAGCACTTGAAGTGCCATTCTGAGGGAGAATGTAAAGCAACTGAAACTCATATTTTGCTGATGGGAGTATAAATTGGTACAACTAATACGGAAGACTATTAGCAGCATCTAAATCTAAATCAGAATCTGTTATCAGCAGTACAAAATCTGAAAATAGCACATGCTCTACGGAGAAATTCTACTTTAGACATAAATACCTAGGTCCCTCAAAAGACATATACAGGAATATTCATAGCAACAACAGTGGAATTGTTAAATAAGTTATGACATATGTATGTAACAGAATATTTTATAGCAACAAAAAGCAATGAATTATATGCTATAGCAAGATAAACCACACATACCGATTGTTGAGGAAAATAAGCCAGACAAAAAGTTTAAAAATAGGCAATTCACATTTTGATAAAGGTTGGATTAGTAATTAGCTTTTGGGGTGGGGGAAAAATGGGAGTGAACACTGGGGGGTCTTCTAGATTTCTGCGTTTGTTCTGTATTTTGTTCTTCACATGTTTTCAAGCTGAATACTCTGTATATATGCACTTTGTATAATTTAAAATGTAATTAAGAATTAAAATACAACTAATGATGTTTTAAATGTAAAGAATATAAACAAGCATCTTTGTTAAGACTTTGCTTTTAGTTTGTTTTTCATTTCTTCCTTTCTTTCTTGCATCTTTAAAGGAGATAAAGAGGGTGAGCTGAAGAAAATTGGAACTTGGAATAGGCAAGATGCGGAAAGTGAGAGGACAGAAAAAGGAAAATAAGCAAGAGATAGTCTTTAGGCATATGGGTTGGTAAAAAGAACTGAGAAGAAATGAAATAGGATTAGTTAGATTAATAACAGTGTGAAAACCATGGAAAAAGATACTTTTTGCAGTCTACCAATGTGGAACTATACACCATTCTAATTTTCTATGTAGTAACCAGTTGACCAGGACTTAGTAACAGTCTGTATTCTTAGGAAATAATTTGAATCCTGCAATGATTTCATTTGGTATGCTGACTGTCCTTATTTCATGTCCATCCTAGTTCTATGGGATGCCTTCTCCAAAATAAGCATACTGTAAAGGCTTATAAGTAACTTAAACTAAAAAAAGAAAAGCATAATTAGTTTGAACAAACTAATACTTTAAACTAATACAAACAAACTAATACTTTAAACAAAGTATCAGACTAGATATTAGGACAGTGCCAAAGTTCATTGACTAGCTTTTTGTAGGTTTAATAATGATATTGCTTTCTTTCACATTATCAATCTATATCATATAGTTAAGTTGTTTTACTTCAAATATCTCCGATCGACATTTCCTTTGTATGCATATACTGAAATGATATTTAATAAAAAAGAACATCTCCTGTGTGGATTTTAAATTTATCTTATTAAATATTTATATTTTCAAAATGACTTTATTTAATTGAGTGAGGTGTTTGGTGCCATTTCAAAATAACCTCAGCTGGTAGGTGTAATGACATATCAAAGGTTTGACCTTTAGCATTTTAGGATTCTATTTGTCTGCGTTTTCTTCTGCATTTGTTTAGTCTTAATTTATATGCTATTTCTCTGTATGACTTAATGAGTAGATGTATTCATTTTAAGATTCATTAGCCAAAAAGAATACATATACACATGTATATATGAATATATATTATTTCTGTGCAATCTGGCTAGTTATTTTAAATTAATTTATATCAACTGTGACAAGGAGAAAATGCTGTGTAGGAGACTGGTCAGTATTTGCATAAACCTCATCCATTCTCGTTAAGTGCTTAGCAGAATAGACCCTCGATCTCTTAAACCAATGCCATTCTCTTCTTACTTCTTATTATATTATTTTATTTGCCTAGAGATACCTTATTTTCTAGTTCTCTGCTATCCCTTTAAAAGAAAATTGAATGTAATATTTACACTGATATAATTAAATTAACATCTGGTAGCATCTTTTTGTATGTTTTGGTAGCATAGTCATTTGTCCAGGTAGCTTTCAGCCTAGAAGGAGAGAAATTATCAATTATAATATTGTGACATAAAAATTATTTTCATTTGCTCATTTAAGTATTTATTGATTTTTAGAACTAGAGAGTTCTAAATGGAGGTTTTTGTTAAATAGCTAATTGATCACTGAGTCTACATTACTTATCTTTAAATTTTGTTTTAATTTCTCTCAGTTTACATAAATCTTTATCTCAAGAAGAAAATCTGAAAGATCAGTTTAACTACACTCTTAGTACATATGAAGAAGCTTTAAAAAACAGAGAGAACATTGTTTCCATCACTCAACAACAAAATGAGGAACTGGCTACCCAACTGCAACAAGCTCTGACAGAGCGAGCAAATATGGAATTACAACTTCAGCATGCCATAGAGTCCTCCCAAGTGGCCAATGAAAAAGTTCAAAAGTAAGTAAAATGATCTTGTAATACTTGAAACACATTAAACAAAACAAAACAAAACAAAATAACACTTTCTTTTGGGAGCCAAACATTATTGATCATATTAATAGCTTAAGACAAAAGTAGACTGAACCAAATGAACCTTTTTAGATTGGATACCATATGTCATATTTGGGGTCAAAAAGTTATTTTCTTGGGAATCATTGTTACCGTGTAGGGCAAACCATTTTTATTTAATAACTGATTATCAGTTCATGGAGACCATATTATTTAAATTACTTCACAGTCCCAAGTTAATAGGTAAAGTTATTAGCTAGGGGAAGAGGCAGTCAAGTTACCACCTGAACTCATTTAGCTTTACAATAATCCTGCTTGAGTTGAGATCATCTGTGATATTGCAGTCTGAGACTTGTAGATGCATAAAATCCAGTAGGGTGAAATTAATTTTCTTGTGTTGTTCTTCTGAAGTATTCAGTACTGCTTTTCACAGTGCATAATTATATTTGTTTATTTTAAATAATCTTTGCATTTTTATTAAAATTTAAATAAAGCTGAATAATCTGTCAGTCATTTTGACAGCTAGCAAAATGTTAACAAATAGCTTATCAGGCAAAGAAGTCACTTATTAATTTATTGGACTTGAACATTGTAGCAGAATTTTCTGAGACAGCTTTATGTAATAGAACCACCGTAATAGAATACATAGAATACATGTAATAGAACATATTTTAACCTTCTTTATGTATTATTAACAGCATTACAGCTTTCATATGTCTAGTCACCTCCAATTTCTAAGATATACCTTTTTCTTAACAATTTTTTTTGTCAGTTTTACAATATCAAATAGTGCTTACTTCAAGGTTTCTTACTTCCCACTACTTCTTATTTGAAAATGTCATCTCAATCATTTCCTCAATATCCCTGAAATTATATTTTGATTAATAGCCAAAGTTATATAAATCAGTAGTCAAGACTGTTTTAAAACCAGTGTACCTGGAAACCTTTGATTAATGTGTATCATATGTATTTATAAGTTAAAAGATTGGGTTTATATTTAGTCAGAAACTATATCCAGTTATTCACAATGTACATTAATATTCTAAGAATACTGTGATATATATAGGTAGATACCATTTCTTTGTAAATCACAATCAGTAACTTTTAACCGTCAGTGTCTGATTTAGCTCTGTTTGCTTCAAGTCTACAAATTACAAATTTCAAAGTTTTCTTTATATATGACCCTTTAATTTCCATACATGACCAAAACAGTGGTTCCCACAGACCAATTCGAATTTCAAAAATCTTTGCAAGTGTTATAAACCTTTTATCTTTTAGATCTCATCAACTATAATCATCATTTCATTAAAGAAATCATTTTTATACACCAAGAAGTAGAATTAACAATCTCAGATGATGGTTTAAATTAAATAACTTTAACTCTGACAAATTCAGTATCTCTTCCTTATTTTGTGCATTTAACCACAGACAGTTCAGAACTTTCTGATGCAATGGCACTAATCCATGGATCAGCATTTAAGTACAACTATGTCATTTATAAGAATTAAATGTTAAATCTCTTATTCTGATTTCCAAAAATAAGACCTAGTTGAAATATTATAGGGTTTTCCTTTTCATATTTGATCCACTGTATTTCATATTTAATTGCCACCAATTGGGCAAAGTGTATCTTCATGAGGATATTGGCCTATTTTATTGAGTTTAAGAGAAATGTTATCCTCTTAAAGGAAACCAACTTCTAAGACTTTGTAAGATGGTATTAGTAGACTCTTTAAACATCTGAAATCACTATTATTAGCTAATATGTTTAAAAGTTCTTTGAAAATATATCAATATTCCTGGGAATTTAAAATTTAAATTAAAGAGGTTTCTTCACAATCACATTTCCCTTCACAATGAAATTTCTTGAATAACTTTCCCCTTTTCCCTTCACAATCAAATTTCTTGAATAACTGATTTATATTCACACTTACTATCTCTAAGTTTTCAATTCCCATTTACTCCTCTGCTATTCAGTACACTGTGGCTAGCTCATATACTTAAATTGTTCTTAAGATCACCAGTAATTTTCTAACTACTAAATTCAGTGGCTCATTTTTAACTATATTTTTATTATACAATGAATATATGTTTATGGTAAAAATAAATAAAGAACTTCATATATCTTCAGCAATATAACATAGTGGTTTAAAAGCTCAGGCTTTGGATTCAGAATGCATAGGTATGTGAACCTGAACATAAAACACTATGCTAATGTGGAAAATAATACATCTATCTCATAACATTGCCATGATAATTCGATGAGCTAATACATATAATGCTTTTAGAACAATCTGTATTACATAATTTCTCCTTCTTTTGGCATTTTACTCCATTATACTATCTTATTCCTCAGATGAGCTCTGCCTTTTCAGGACTAAATGCCTTTGTGTATATTGGTCCCTCTGCTCACATAATGTTATTTTAGGATTTTTTTTAAGGTTAGCAAGCATCCAATAACAAATGCAGTCACTTTTAGAATATTTATCCTACTTCAGCTTTCATCATTTAGTACTGTTCATCATTCCTTCTTGAAGTCTTTTCTTTTCTTAGATTCTGTAGCATCGTTTTTTTTTTCTACCTTTACAACTTCTCTGTTTCTACTCCATTTCTTTCAGGGAATACATCTCCCAGATATCCCAAAATAATGATTTCTTAAAGATTTTATTTTTCTTCTACCTCTACACAATTCCCAGGAATGTCATCTATTTCCTTCAGCTTCAACTACTGCTTATTAGCCAAATAACTTCCAAATACTTATCTTAGCACTCACCTATCCCCTGAGATCCAGTCTCAGATTTCCAAAACTCTTTACTCTTCACTTTCCTGAAAATAAAGTCCTGCCCATTCTCCTGTATTTTCTGTTTCAATTAATGGACTTTAGCAACTTCCAAGCTGTCCTTGTTTCCTCACTCTTTTTTGCCTTTCACATTCACTTTGCCACAAATCTTTGTTTTGTCTGCTGCCTAAATGTCTCATGATTCTCCCTACCTTATACTCTCTTGGTAATTGCATTCATTCATTCAGGCCCTCATCATCACTCATCTAGACTATTGGAATAATCATAAAACTAGTTGACCTGCGTAGGTCTTTCATATTTATCCTACTCATTGCCACCAATTAATTTTTCTAAAATGTTATTTGTATTATTTCCCTGTTTAAGATTTTTCAGGGCTCTTCATTCCCTACAAGTTAAATGATTTAACATGACATATGAGGCCTATCACTTACCTTCTCCCATTGTTCTAGTATCATATTCTCCTCCAACATTACCACAACCTCTTTGCAGATGTTATTTCTTCTTCTTAGAATATATTTCTCCCTTTTATTGCCTGACCAAATTTTTGTTACTTCTGAAAGTCCAGTCCAAATGTCACCTCTAAAATAAAGCCTTAACTGGCTTTTTCCAGTTAATAATTTCTTTATTTTCTCTTCCTTTAATGTTTTCAAAGTATTTAATCCATACCTTTACTAATTATCTAGGATCTAGGATATCTATCTATACACATATGTGTATATAT
>CAUYOR010058926.1:0-16873 GCA_963573925.1 Callimico goeldii | reverse complement strand
CAGCTACTCGGGAGGCTGAGGCAGGAGAATTGCCTGAACCCAGGAGGCGGAGGTTGCGGTGAGCCGAGATCGCGCCATTGCACTCCAGCCTGGGTAACAAGAGCGAAACTCCGTCTCAAAAAAAAAAAAAAAAAAAAAGTTAACTTCCCAAGTGATCCTCCCATCTTGACCTCCCAACTGCTGGCCTTCCCAGCACTTTGGGAGGCCGTGGTGGGAGGATCGCTTGAGTCCAGGAATTTGAGTCCAGTCTGGCCAACATAGAGAAACTGTCTCTCCTAAAAATAAAAGTTAGCCAGGCATAGTGGTGTATGTCTGTTATCCTAGCTACTCAGGAGGCTGAGGTAGGAGGATTGCTTGAGACCAGGGAGTTCAAAGCTGCAGTGAGACATGATGGCACTTCTGCCTTCCGGTCTGGGCAGCAGAGACTCTGTCTCAAAGAAAATAAAAAGGGGGTAATAGCTTGCTAATTGCTAATTTCCAGAAGAGGTAAAAAGTGAATACAAAAATCTGCACAGAATTCTTTCCAGCTTCCATGATCTGTCCAATGGCCTCTTCCATTGAATGGTTCTGTTTATGCCTGCTTTTCAGAAACCCACAGCACTCTGAGGAAGAAAATCAATCCACATGCCTGTATTTAAGCTTAAATTTATTCAAGGTGAGTTTACTAGAACACATAGTAGGTATTTCTTCAACATAAATCAAGATAAATTATTTTAGCAATTCTGAATTAGGTTAATGAAGATCATAGAAGCTTTATGCAAAAATTGGCAATCTCTGGGAAAGATGAAAATTGAAATTTATTTATAATATCCTCAGCAGCTCTTCAGTTGAACACAGTAGATAAGGTTGGTTTGTGTCTGGAAATAGGCATTTAAGAAAAATACTAAAATCACTTTTGCCAGAATCCTTTGAGTCCCATCCATTCTCTTCCTCCTCTTGCTATGGGTATGCAGTTACACTCAATTAGTTGGATCCCTGTATTAGTTTGTTTTTACACTGCTACAAAGAACTACCAGAAGCTGGGTACGATGGTTCATGCATGTAATCTCAGCACTTTTCCAGGCCAAGGCAGGTGCATCACCTGAGGTCAGGAGTTCAAGACCAGCCTGGACAACATGGCAAGACCCCGTCTCTCCTAAAAATACAAAAATCAGTTGAGCGTGGTGGCATGTGCCTGGAATCCCACCTACTCAGGAGGCTGAGGCAGACTTGAACCCGGGAGGCAGAGGTGGCAGTGAGCCAAGACTGTGCCATTACACTCCAGCCTAGGTGACACAGTGAGATTCTGTCTCAAAAAACAAAACAAAAAACAAAACAAGAGACTGGGTAACTTATAAAGAAAAGAGGTTTAATAGCTTACAGTTACACATGGCTGGGGAGGCCTCAGAAAACTTACGGTGGAAGGTGAGGGGGAAGCAAGGCACATCTTACATGGCAGCAGGAAAAAGAGTGAAGGGGGGAGTGCCACACTTTTAAACCATCAGATTTCATGAGAACTATCATGAGAACAGCATGGCATAAACTGCCCCCATGATCCAGTCACCTCCCACCAGGCCTCTCCCCTGACACATTGAGATTGCAATTCCACATGAGATTTGGGTAGGGACACAGCCAAACCATTTCACTTCCCCTAAAATGTGACACAAATAACCAACCCAAGGACAATTTAACAGACTTCTTAAACTAGAACCAGGCATAATACACAGGTTTGCAAGAACTCCAGGCATGGGTCACAGGGTCAGAGGCATAATACACAGGTTTGCAAGACTGGACATGGGTTATACCTGTAATCAGAGTACTTTGGGAGGCTGAGGTGAGAGGATGAGTTCGAGACCAACATGGACAACATAGTGAGACCCTATCTCTACAAACAAATTTTTAGAAATATATTAAAGAAAAATTCCAGGGAACCACTCTGGTCTTCTGAAAAAACAAAATGTACTTTCGCCTAAAATGTGTTCCATCTGTTGGTAGAGTACAAAATCAGTGTAATTCTGAAACTGCTTTTCAAAATCCTTAAATAAGCGGCCTTTTAACAGGGTTGAGCTGACCTTTCTAGTGATCCCAGTTGTCTTCTTCATTAAATGGGTAAGCAGCATGATTTTTTTAAAAACAGGCTCAAGCCTGTAATCCCAGCACTTTGGGAGGCCGAGGTGGGTGGATCACGAGGTCATGAGATCGAGACCATTCTGGTCAAAATAGTGAAACCCCGTCTCTACTAAAGATACAAAAAATTAGCTGGGCATGGTGGCACATGCCTGTAATCCCAGCTACTCAGGAGGCTGAGGCAGGAGAATTGCCTGAATCCAGGAGGCGGAGGTTGCGGTGAGCCGAGATCACACCATTGCACTCCCGCCTGGGTAACAAGAGCGAAACTCTTTCTCAAAAAAAAAAAAAAAAAAAAGAAAGAAATCCAGATTATCTTTTACTCTTAGGATCAAGAGTCATTCTTGGTTTTCATATTTTTCAAATTGTCTACAATAAACAATTTAATATTCAGACAAAAAAGATTCTATGGAATCTTTTATTTATTTAATTTATAGCACAAAAAAGTCTAAGTGAATACGTTGACAATTTTTTTTCAATTTTGAGGATTTACTTTTTCTTTACTATGTATAATCCAGGGCTCCATCCCAGGTCTTGCACGCCTTCAGGAAATCAAGATGCCTTCACATAATTTTTACAGATTCCTGGAATGTTCTTACATGTCCTGTTTTTTGCTTATTACCTTTTAATCCTGAGACACTGCCTTTCTTTCAACATCTCTCACTGCCTTATAACTGCTCATCCTTGTCCTGCTTCAACCAACTCTGAGAACGTTAAGAGAGAAATAGAAGGAAGGGCAAAGAGGTGTTGAAATAATTAGTTGTCTAGTTTTTGATGAAAATATCAGCATACCATTCTCATTAGAGTATAAAAGCAGACCTCTGCATGAAATACACATTATATAACAATGTACAGGTTTCACGTCCTAAAGCTCTTTAGTAAGATGTTTGTCATCAATGCAGTTTAGTGATGTCAATCTGAGGAAGATTTTACAGACATATTTTAAAGGCAGACAGAATGAGATTAGGCTATAATAATTGAGACTACTATTTCAAATAGATTGCTATCCCTTATTTGTCTGTGCCTCTGCCTTTTTTTGCTGTCTTCCTATAACCTTTAACTGGGAGATGTATATAAAGATTGCACGCTAATGTCTCAACTGATTTATTTCATTGTTATTGGTAACTTTTTTTTCTTTGTAACTTTTATACATAAGGTTCTTATTGTTTCTGTAGAAGGGAGAGGTAAAATCAATTTCCTCTTCAACATACTGATAAACAACTCCAGATATAAGAGGTAGGGAGGAGAAACTAGAGTTACCTTTGTGTGACTTACATAGGAATGCTGGAAAAAATTAATTCCAGAATATTATGTCAACACTCCTTGAAGTTGTGGATATGATTTACATAGTAGGTCTTTTCCATCCACCCAGCTACTTTCATCTCAATACTGTAAATTGCTTTCATTTTTCCCCTCCAATCTGTGTGCTTGAGGTATTGTTGTGATACATTATGGAGGTACAGAACTGAAAACGATGTGTAGATTGTCTAAGAAATTGAGTGCAGTCGCCTTAAAAGTGGTGGATGATGTGCTAAAGCAGCTACCTCACCCTGGCCATGTCCCATACGTCGTCAATGAAGAGCTGCTTTTAACTTTGCCTTTTGCCCAGAGCACAAGAGCTGCTGGATTTATTGAATTAATAACCACTCTATTATGTGTGTTTTGTTTTCCTGTGACCGTGAAATCTGGCTGTAATGTTAGGAAAGTGTAAGACAGGTCTCCTTAACAAACAAGGCAGTATCTATTTTGGGGGTCATTATTTAATACTTAATCTTTTAGATAGAAAATAATAGGGAAATCCTTTCAAATCTGGAACAGAATGCTGCTAACAATATTGAGTTAAAAAGGCATTTTATGGGTTACATAAATAGATAGAAGCTGGCTTTTACTATGATTTGTAGTCTGAAGTACAGCTACTGACTGCAATGTGTTTGTGATTGAATGGGGTTTTTTGAAATCTGTATTTTCTTTTTTAAAGTAGAATGTCATATATATATATATATATATTTTTCCCTAAACAATGAATATATATATATATATACATATATATATATATATTCCCTAAACAAACATCTAAATACTTTCTGCAGGAAATGAGGGCAAAATCAGACTGTCTTCCTTTTACACCCTGGATCATTTCCTGAAGAGTTTTGAATTAACACAAAAGGCAGGATTTTAGCAGGGATGGAATGCAGCGCATGTGGAAAAGGTTGTACCAATGACCCTTAAGTTTTTTCGAACAAGAAGGTGTGAGATAAGCTTTCTATCAAGAAGTTTTTAGTCAGGGACATTTTGACTGACCTGGTTTCTTTTCTTCTTTTCTTTTCTCTCTCTTCCTTTCTTTTTCTCTTTTCTTTCTTTTTCTCTTTTCTTTCTTTTTCTTCTTTCCTCTCTCTCTTCGTTTCTTGCCAACTCACTATTTATTGTTCATGTTTCTGCCCTAAATTCTATCCCTCCCATCATGATTTTATAGAAAAAAAAATGCAGAAGGTAAATGAATACTCTTCTATCAGTTGCAATTCAAGCTATTGTTATTTCCCCATAGCACCTAGCAAGTGGCAGACATAGTTGTCTTTTGAAGACTTAGAAAATAATAGTTTAAAAATGTATTCTGATTTGTTTCTTGGAAATAAAAGGAGTCAAAACAATCAAGTCTACTGATTTTAAAAAAGGCCTAAAAGATTGACTATTTAAAGGTTTCATTTTATATATGGAGGAACTAAGACTCAGAAAAGATTTTTAATTTGCCCAAGGTTATACAAATGATTGTAACCAATTGCTACTGATTCCCAGTTCAGTTTTACCTACCACAAAATGAAGGAGAAAGGCCTGGATTTTTTTAAGAAAACTCATTCTTCTCTTGATATTTGTTCTGAATACAGAATTATCCATAACTGTTAAACAATGAAATAAGACCTTTCTAGCATTCTCTTTTCAAATCATGTTTTCAGGCTGGAAGTGAAAACTATAGTGTATTAAAAGTGAATGGTTATGACAATGGTTTTCAAAATATTAAAAGACCCTGAAATATTTCTGAATCATTTAAGTAAAGTTAAATTTTGTTTAGCATAATATATTTTATTATGTTACAATAATTGGGTACCACAATATAATTACTTAATAAATGCCTACTTCAGTGAGTCAGGCACTGGCTCAGTGTCACCAATCTTCAAAACAATCATCTATAACAGGA
The DNA here is from genome assembly GCA_963573925.1 of Callimico goeldii. Taxonomy (NCBI): domain Eukaryota; kingdom Metazoa; phylum Chordata; class Mammalia; order Primates; family Cebidae; genus Callimico; species Callimico goeldii. Next base: position 11,574 of record CAUYOR010058926.1, on the reverse strand, counting down.
ATCATAGGCCTCATTTTACAAACTGGAAAAATGAGAATTAAAGTTTTAGCAATTTGCTTTAAGACATAAAAATAAGTGACTGTGCTGGGATTCAAATTCAGTTCTACCTTAGTTCAAAACCCAAGCTCCTTCTGTTATATCAGGTTACTTACATATATGTAAAAAATGTAATAAATAAATTATTACCCACACCCCAAAAAAACAATAAAGGAGAGAATTTACTGCATTTGCCTTTGAAATATGCTCAAAGAAAATCTGAGTGAATAGTCTTCCTTCCCTTGCATACCCTCCCCACTGCAGAAACACTGATCCACACAGGCACACACATATCTCAAGTTATTATGTGGAACACAGTCTTGAATTACTTGAAAATGGCCTTTATTATTGGTTAAAATTAGGAATGGATATTACTTTTATTTCATAATTTTATTTATAATTTCTGGAACAATTTGAACCAATGACACTGTTTCTGAATTATATTTTAAATAAAATATATGTATTCTAAACTATAACAATCAGATTAAACTTAAAAAATATTTAATGGCTTCCTGAATCAATATATTTATTGGTGATGACTTGCAAAAAATATTAGAAAGCAATTTTGAGAATTTGTAGGCTGGACATTGTGGCTCATGCCTGTAATCCTAGCACTTTGGAAGGCCAAGGCAGGGGGACTGCTTGAGCCCAGGAGTTTGAAACCAACCTGGGTAACATAGAGAGACCTTGTCTCTAAAAAGTAAAGTTAAAAAATAATTTGGGAATTTGTTTTATTTATATGAAGATTGTTAGTTGGATTAGAGTGACATACTGGGTTACTGTTTCTATTTCTAAGTTTAATATAAAAATGAAATAAATTATTGTCTATGGGAAAGAGATATTTCTGGAGGAGTCTAGTTATTTGTATTTGTTTGCCTGGGGCAATGCTGGCCTAACTTGTTCAGGAACTCATAGTTCTCCCTCTCCCTCTCAAGTGGTTCTAGTTTGAGTGATATTATATGCCCACCCAATTGAGAGAGCACTGTAGCACCACATGTTTTAAAGAAAGATTAACTGATTATGTTATAGGATGTTTTCATGTCTCCAAGTGAAGTAAAAAGGCATGGTTTGTTTTCTGTGTATATTAATATTTTCATATATCAATAACCTTGAAATTTCCTGTATAATTATTTCCTTAAATTCCAAAGAATAGTGTTAATGTACTGTTTATACAGACAATTTTATTCTAATTGTATTTAAGTTGCCTGGTGAAACCCTTCTGTTGCCATCAATGCAATTAACTCCATCTGGTCTTGTTTTCAACTTTTCATCTACAAGAATGGAACTCATTGTTGAGTTTAAGATGGGACTCATCGGCCCATTTGTCAAAGAGACTTATTTTCTCACCAGTCTCTTACTCAAGTAAGACAAATCCTTCTCCCAACACTTCATAACAAAGTCTAGCTCCTCCAAAACAGAACTCCCATCTCTATACCATTAAACACATTTTATACTAAAAATATCTCAGAGGACTATGATGCATTTTAAAAATTAGGTTGATTCATTTTAGATAAATGAAATATATTCATTTTCTACCACATGAATAAGATAAAGCCTCAACTCCTAAATCCATTTTCAGCTAAATCTATTCCCACATAAATGAGAAATGCTGACCTTGGGTGTCCTTTTTGTTGGAGCTGGCACTGTAATTGTACATGCATACTGACATCGAAGGACAGATCCTGAAGATCCATTTATTGTAGACACAGCACTGGGATTTTTATTCATGTGGTGGTGGTGAGGCAATCTTAGATTGATACAACAAATTAAAAGAGACCAGATTCCTGTTTCCCAGTTCAGAAACTTGTCCCTAACTACTATTGGGCAGAGAAGGTAGTGTGCTAGAGAGGAGAGCAAAAATTAGTATACTAAAAACTTACAATCTGTTTATTAGAGAAACGTAAGTAGAAGTTTACTTTCTATTCAAACCCTCTGACCTTTGTCCTTAGCTAAGCTATGTTTTATAACATCCATATGGGCCTCAGAAACCCCTATCATACATCTTAGTAAGCTTTAAATATTTATTTATTTGAACTTACAAATAAACAAATAGAATGTGCTTATTTAGACAATTGTGGTTATGGTTAATGATGGGGGTTTTATTTTTATTTAAGTATTGTTTTAAATTAAATGAGACCCTTGTTGTAGCTCTTAAGCTACTGTGTAAATGTACACCACAGTCAACCAAGTCCTGCTTTACAATCCACACAGCAGCGTGAAGGAGAGGATGTGAAAGTTTTCCTTCAATTGAGCTACATTCTAGAGAAGACAACTATTTAAATTTCATCTTTAAGATTTTTAATTATATTCTAAATAAACAAAATTGCCATTACAGTAGACACAATTGTGGTGTTCTCCATTCTTTTTTTTATTGCATTTTAGGTTTTGAGGTACATGTGAAAAACATGCAAGATAGTTGCATAGGTACACACGTGGCAGTGTGATTTGCTGCCTTCCTCCCCTTCACCTATATCTGGCATTTCTCCCCATGCTATCTCTCCCCAACTCCCCACCCCTCACAGTCCCTCCCCTATTTCCCATAACGGACCCCAGTGTGTAGTGCTCCCCTCCCTGTGTCCATGTGTTCTCATTATTCAACACCCACCTATGAGTGAGAACATGCAGTATTTCATTTTCTGTTCTTGTGTCAGTTTGCTGAGAATGATGGTCTCCAGGTTGATCCCTACAAAGGACACGAACTCATCATTTTTTATGGCTGCATAGTATTCCATGGTGTATATGTGCCACATTTTCCCTGTCCAGTCTGTCATCAATGGGTATTTGGGTTGGTTCCAGGTCTTTGCTATTGTAAACAGTGCTGCAATGAACATTTGTGTGCATGTGTCCTTATAGTAGAATGATTTATAATCCTTTGGGTATATACCCAGTAATGGGATTGCTGGGTAAAATGGAATTTCTATTTCTAGGTCCTTGAGGAATCGTCACACTGTCTTCCACAATGGTTGAACTAATTTATACTCCCACCAGCAGTGTAAAAGTGTTCCTATTTCTCCACATCCTCTCCAGCATCTGTTGTCTCCAGATTCTAACTGGCGTGAGATGGTATCTCAATGGTGTCATTCATTCAGTAAACATTTCTTAGTGTTTGATGTGACTGAACTGAACGTCACATATGATTTTACACTGTTATCCTTTCAGGCAACTGACAGGTCTCTAATCTCCATCTCAGAACCTTCACTCAGCTTGAACTTTGGCTCATAAAGGTCATTTCTGAACCACTTGGGACAAAGAGCCATGTCCATAAAATCCTCCAGAGTCAACAGATGCAATAATAGCTTTAGGCACATTTTCTTAAGACCTAAGGGAAAAGACAATTTCAATAAATATAAAACTATGCCATCTACAATCTACACAATATCTTAGAAAATCTCACAGGAATAAATTTCTTTTTGGCCTGGGCTGGCCTGACCTTACCTTCTGCCTGGACAGGTCTGGCCTAGGCTTTTGGTCTGGCCTGACCTTTTGGCCTTGCCTTACCTTTTGGTCTGGCCTGGTCTGGTCTTACCTTTTGGTCTGGCCTGGTCTGGACTTTTGGCCTGGCCCTTTGGCCTGGCCCTTTGGCCTGGCCTGGTCTGGCCTTACCTTTTGGCATGGCCTGGCGTTTTGGCCTTGCCTCTAGTGGCCTGGCTTTTTTGGCTTGGCCTTTTGGCCTGGCCTTGCCTTTTGGTCTGGCCTGGCGTTTTGGCTGGGCCTGGTGTGGCCTGGGTTTTTGGCTTGGCCTTTTGGCCTGACCTTGCCTTTTGGTCTGGCCTGGAGTTTTGGTCTGACCTGGTGTGGCCTGGATTTTTGGCTTGGCCTTTTGGTCTGGCCTTGCCTTTTGGTTTGGCCTGGCGTTTTGGCCTGCCTGATGTGGCCTGGCTTTTTGGCTTGGCCTTTTGGCATGGCCTTGTCTTTTGGCCTTGCCTCTAGTGGCCTGGCTTTTTGGCTTGGCCTTTTGGCCTGGCCTTGCCTTTTGGTCTGGCCTGGCGTTTTGACTGGGCCTGGTGTGGCCTGGGTTTTTGGCTTGGCCTTTTGGCCTGACCTTGCCTTTTGGTCTGGCCTGGAGTTTTGGTCTGACCTGGTGTGGCCTGGCTTTTTGGCTTGGCCTTTTGGTCTGGCCTTGCCTTTTGGTTTGGCCTGGCCTGGCTTTACCTTTTGGTCTGGCCTAGCCTTGCTTTTTGGCCTGGCCTGGCCTGACCTTGGTAAATTAACAGTGTCTAAAAGATGTTAGCAAGAATTATGGGGAGTGGTAAGAAGACAATGGTAGGAAAAGATGACAGAACAGAAGATGGGAGAGATGTGAGAGGGGAAAAGATGAGAGCAGGGTGGGGAAAATGGTGGGGAGAGGAGGTGGTGAGGTCACATTGGGAAAAGATGGTGGCAAGAAGAGTGGGAGGGGGAGAGGGAATGTGGGGGAAAGGAAGAAAAAGAGAAAGAGGAAGGAAGAAAGGAAGGAAGGAAGGGAAATAGGGAAGGAGGGAAGGAAGGAAAAAGAGAAAGAAGAGGGATGGAAAAGAAAAAAATAAAAATGGAAGAAGATGAAAATAAAAAGTTACCCCATGCTCATGGATTAGAAGAATTAATACTCTCATAGTGACTACATAGCCAAAGAAATTATACATTCAATGCAATCCATATTTTAAAAAAAAAAAGTAAAACCAACCAATGACGTACTTCACAGAAATAGAAAAAAAAATTCTAAAACTCATATGGGACCGAAAAAGACCCTGAATAAACAAAGCAATCCTAGACAAATAGAACAAAACTGTAGCCATCACACTACCAGACTTCAAAATCTATTGCAAAGCCACAGTAACCAAAACAGCATGATAATGGCATAAAAACAGACACATAAACAAATGGAACAGAACAGAGAACCCAGAAATGAATCCATACATTTACAACCAACTCATTTTCAACATGATGCTAAGAACATACACTGGGGAAAAAACAGACTCTTCAATAAATGATACTGGGAAAACTGGTTATTTATATGCAGAAAAATGAAACTAGACCCCTATCTCTCACCATATAGAAAAATCAAAAGAAAATGGATTAACAGTTAAATCTAAGACCTAAAACTATGAAAGGACTGAAGAAAATACTGAGGAAATGCTTCAGGACATTGGTCTGGGCAAAGACTTTTTTGTGTAAAATCTCAAAAGCACAGGCAACAAAAGCAAAAATAGACAAATGGGATTACATCAACATAAAAACCTTTTGCACAGCAAAGGAAACGACAAATTGAGGAGACAACCCACAGAATGGGAGAAAATATTTGCAAACTGTGCCACTGACAAGGGCTCATATTCAAAATATATAAGGAACTCAACTCGATAACAAAAAACAAATCATCTAATTTAAAAATGGGCAAGATATGAATATACATTTTTCTTTTCTTTCTTCCTTTTTTTGGAGACAGAGTCTTGCTCCGTTGTCCAGACTGCAGTAGAGTGACACCGTCTCAGCTTACTGCAACCTCTGCCTCCTAGGTTCAAGTGATTCTCCTGCCTCAGCCTTTGAAGTTGGAATTACAGGCACACGCCACCACATGCAGCTAATTTTTTGTATTTTATTAGAGATGGGGTTTTACCACGTTGCCTAAAGTGGTTTCAAACTCCTGAGTTAAGGCAATCCACCCACCTCAGCCACCCAAAGAGCTAGGATTACAGGCTCAAGCTGATGTACCTAGCCTGAATAGACATTTTTCAAAAGACATACTAATGGCCAATAGGTTTATGAAAAACCATTCAACATCAGTAGTCACCAGGGAAGTGCCCATCAAAACCACTATGAGATATCACCTCATCCTAATTAGAATGGTCATTATTAAAAACACAGACACTAACCAATGCTTGTGTGGATGTGGAGACAGGGGAAGACTTAATGCACTGTTGTTCGGGTGTAAATTAGTGCAACTGTTAGAGAAGGCAGATAGCCAGAAATGAGCAGGCAAGGGAACCCCTGGGAAAAGAAATCCCAGAGATGCTGCCCACTGACAGCAAAAAAGACAACAGCTACCCTGGCTGCTCTGATATCATGGTCTGGCTCCTCTGGCCCTGAAGGGAATATATCAGGCCCCAGCTGGAGATAAGCATGGTAGGCAACTTCCTCCCTGATGAGCACATGCATGCCTCCAAAAACTTGCTCATTGTAATAGTAAAAAGCACACCCCAGAGTGGAGATCTGAAATGCTAATGAGACATGTGACATGTGTGCTAGCCATGTACAACCACAGGCATGTGAACCATAGGAGACTGCCTAAAACATGATTGCAAGTGATACTGCCTCAAGCCCCTTTGAGAATTATCACGATAGAGTCTCATAAAGAGAGTGCCAGCCCTGCCCGCCACTGGCCCATTCACTCTGTCAGCAGCCGCTCTGCCTGTCTTCTAGAATGTGCTGTTTCTAAAGAAACCTTGCTGCTGCTGCTACTGCCGCTGCCTTCCATCTGGGCCAGCTGCTCCTTCTTGTAATGTACTTTATCTTCTTCCAATAAAATGTTAGTTGACCCATGTGTCACTTGGCTGCATTCGTTCTTCCAAGAAAACAAGAACTGAGGACTCTGCCCCTCTCCCGTGACATGACCACTATGGAAAAGAGCATGGAGGTCCCTTGAAAAACTGAAAAGTAGAAATACCATATGATCCAGCAATCCAACTGCTGGATATATACCCCAAAGGAAGGAAATCAGTGTATCCAAGGGATATCTGCAGTTCCATGTTTACTGTAGCACTATTCACAATAGCCAAGATATGAAATCAATCTAAGTGTCCATCAAAGATGAATGGATAAAAAAAACTGTGATATAGGCCAGGCACAGTGACTCACACATGCAATCCCAGCACTTTGGGAGGCCCAGGCGGGAGGATCACCTGAGGTCAGGAGTTCAAGACCACCCTGACCAACTTGGCAAAACCCTCTCTCTACTAAAAATGTAAAAATTAGCTGGGCATGGTGGCACATGCCTGTAATCCCAGCTAGTTGGGAGGCTGAGGCAGGCGAATGGCTTGAACCTGGAAAACAGAGGTTGCAGTGAACCAAGATCATGCCATTGCACTCCAGCCTGGGTGACAAGATCAAAACTCCATCTCAAAAAAACAAAACAAAACTGTTGACTGCATGCAGTGGCTCACACCTGTAATCCCAGCACTTTGGGATGCTGAGGCAGGTGAATCACAAGGTCAAGAAATCGAGACCATCCTAGCCAACATGGTGAAACCCTTCTCTACCAAAAATACAAAAAAAATAGGCAGGCATGGTGGTGCATGCCTGTAGTCCCAGCTACTCAGGAAGCTGAGGCAAGAGAATCATTGACCCAGGGATGTGGAGGTTGCAGTGAGACAAGATGGTGCCACTGCACTCCAGCCTGATGACAGAGTGAGACTCCATCTCAAAAAAAAAAAAAAAGAAAAAAGAAAGAAAAAGAAAAAGAATTAAATTGTGGTATATATAGACAGTGGAATATTATTCAGTCAAAAAAAATAGCAACATTCTGCCATTTGTAGCAAAATGGATGGAACTGAAGGATAGGATGTTAGTGAAATAAACCAGGCACAGAAAGGCAAAGACCACATGCTCCCATTCATATGTGGGAGCTAAAATAACTGATTTCATAAGGAAGAGAGTAGAATAGTGCTTAGCAGGGGTTGGGGAGGGCTGGAGAAGGGGTATAGGGAGAGACTGGTCAACGTGTATGAAGTTACAACAAGAATGGAGGAAAGTGCAGGTGTTCTATTGGAGACTATAGTTAACAATGATGTATATTTCAAAACTAGAAGTGAGTTTTGAATGTTCTTAGCACAAATAAATAATAAATGTGTGAGATGATAGATATCCTAACTGTCCTGATTTGACTTTTCTTTTAAGACAGTTTCACTGTTGTCACCCAGGCTTGAGTGCAATGACATGATCTTGGCTCGGTGCAACCTCTGCCTCCCAGGTTCCAGCTATTCTCCTGCCTCAGCCTGCCAAGTAGCTAGGATTACAGGCATGTGCCACCATGCCCAGCTAATTTTTGTGTTTTTAGTAGATATGGGGTTTCTCCATGTTGGCAGGCTGGTCTTGAACTCCTGACCTCAGATGATTCCCTCACCTCGGCCTCCCAAAGTGCTGGGATTACAGGTGTGAGCCACCACACCCAGCCAATTTGGCTGTTACATAATGTATGCATGCATGAAAACATTCCTCTCTACACCAGAAAGATGTGCAATTATTACATGTCCGTTAAAAACAAATAACAAGAATTTGGATCTAATAGATAAATAGGAACACTTACGTACTCCTAGGAAAGGGCTGTAAAATACTACAATTGTTTGGACAACTATTTGCCATCGTCTTAATAAGTTGTATATTCACTCAACTTCAACTAAAAAATCCAAGAGGGATTCCTGTGCAGCTCCTGGAGACCTCTATAACAATGTGCATAGCACCACTGTCTGTGATGGGAAAAGCCTGCAAAGAGCTCAGGTGCCCAACCAGGAGGGCAGAGCACTGGTGACAAAGCCGTAAGCCACTCACGCAATGGGGAGGTCACTCAGTCACTCAGCAGGGAAAATCGGGCAAGGGCAGCACATGTCAGCATGTAGTGAGTCTCAGAAACAATGTTTCCCAAAGACAATACATAACATTCTATCTTTTTATAGATTCAAACTCAAGGGAAATGGGACATAATGTCTAGGCATCAATATATGTGTGTGTGTGATAAAACTTCTTAGATTGCAAAAATCACACAGCCACACAATCCCATTGAGGGGAAGGCCAAGGATGAGGTAGACAGCTTATCACTGTGAGCAGTGTTCTAGTTTGGAGGTGAAGGAGTTTCATAAGTCTTTATGTTATTATTAATCAGTTAATGAATAAATTGGACCTTGGAATCAGGGCCAGTGGTCTGAGGAAAAGAGCCACAGTCCTGAGCGAACCATTCTCACTGTACAGGGCACAGGTGGAGCCTATGTGATAGGTAAGAGATCTGAATCACAAACCACTTCATATTTTCCTCCAGCAACACTCATCTTGATTCACCTTTAAAGGCAGAATATCCTTCCCAAAGCTCAGATAGGCATGTCTTCTAGTGAGAACCGCAAAAGCCAAGCCAAGTTTGGGTATTGTAGACATCGCCCTCTAGTGAAATATATGAGGAATATCCAGGTAGAAATAGGCTGAAGAAAGCCCCCCAAATGGTGTACCAAGTATACAAAAACGAGCACACATTAAACAGCAAACAATAAATTAGACATAATATGAAAACCACAAGTCATATGGATAGATCTTAGAAATAAGACCAGAGCCTAAGCAATCAACAAAAAGGGAGAAGGAAGAAAAAAAAGAACTTAAGAAGAAAGATAAGAGGCTGGGTGTAGTGACACACGCCTGCAATCCCAGCACTTTAGGAGGTCCGGGCAGGAAGGTTAGCTGAGGTTAGGAGTTCAAAAGCAGCCTGGCCAATAGGGTAGAACCCTGTCTCTACTAAAAATACAAAAATTAGCTGGACATGGTTGTGGGCATCTGTAATCCAAGCTACTTAGTAGGCTGAGGCATGAGAATAGCTTGAACTCCAGAGGCAGAGGTTATATGAGCTGAGATTTCACCACTGCACTCCAGCCTGGGTGACAGAATGAGACTTTGTCTCAATAAATAAATAAGTAAATTAAGTAGGAAGATAAGATCTTAAGTTCAAAAACCTGTAAAAATCCAGAAGAGGAAGGAGATCTTCTCTTTGGAATGAAGGTATTAGAGGTAGTTAAGAAACATTGTTTTTTTGTTTTATATATTTTTTGAGAGTCTCACTCTGTTGCCAGGCTGGAGTGCAGTGGCACAATCACAGCTTACTGCAAACTCTGCCTCCTGGGTTCAAGTGATTCTCCTGCCTCAGCCTCCCAAGTAGCTGGGATTACAGGGACACACCACCATGCCCAGCTAATTTTTCTATTTTTAGTAGAGAATGAGGTTTCAGCATGTTGGCCAGGATGATCTCAATCTTCTGACCTTGTGATCTGCCTGCCTCGGCCTCCCAATGTGCTGGGATCACATGCGTGAGCCACGGCACTTGGCTAAGAAACAAACTTTTCAATAAGTCCTTAAGTCTGGTAACAAACATAACAGAGGGCAGGACATACGGTGAAGGTATGAAGGCCATTCTTAGGATTAAGGTTTTATGGAATTCTTTTAAAATCTTTCAATTTTTTTTTTGAGATGGAGTTTCGCCCTGTCACCAAGGTTGTGGCACAATCTTGACTCACCACAACCTCTGTCTCCCAGGTTCAAGTGATTCTCCTGCCTCAGCCTCCTGTATAGCTGGGATCACAGGCATGCACCACCACGCCTGTCTAATTTTTATATTAGAGATGAAATTTCACCATGTTGGCCAGGCTAGTCTTAAACTCCTGACCTCAGGTGACTCACCCACCTTGGCCTCCCAAAGTGCTGGGATTATAGGTGTGAGCCACTGTGCCCGGCCTAATTTTTTTTTTTTTTTTTTTTTACTGCTCCTTGCAGAGCAACGCTAACCCATAGGCAGTGTAAACCAGAGTAGCCAGATTTTGTAGAATGTTTTCTCCTCAAATTGAAATATCCAATGGTTAAATATGAGTGGGTAGCCAGGTATGGTGGCTCATACCTGTAATCTTAGCACTTCAGGAGGCCAAGGCAGGAATAATGATTGAGCCCAGGAGTTCAAGACCAGGCTGAGCAAAAATGAAAAAAAATTAGCTGGGCATGATCCTGTGAGCTGGGCATCTGGGTTCTTAGCTACTCAGGAGGTAGAGGTGGAAGATGGAAGGATCACTTGCACCCAGGGAGGTTGAGGCTGCAGTGAGCTGTGACTGCATCACTGTGCTCCAGGCTGGACAACAGAGAAAGGCCCTGTCTGAAGGGGAAAAAAAAGGCCAGGCACAATGCTGCAGTGGCTCAACCCTGTAATCCCAGGACTTTGGGAGATTGAGACAGGTAATTACCTGAGGTGAAGAGCTTGAGACCAGGGTGGTGAAACCCTATCTCTACTAAAAATATAAAAATTAGCCTGGCATGGTGGTGCACACCTGTAGTCCCAGCTACAAGGGAGGCTGAGGCAGGAGCATCCCTTGAACCCAGGAGGTGCAGGTTGCAGTGAGCCAAGATCGTGCCACTGCCCTCCAGTCTGGGGGAAAAAGTGAGACTCCATCTTTTAAAAAATAAAAAAGGGTCCGGGCGTGGTGGCTCAAGCCTGTAATCCCAGCACTTTGGGAGGCTGAGGTGGATGGATCACAAGGTCAAGAGATCGAGACCATCCTGGTCAACATGGTGAAACCTCGTCTCTACTAAAAATACAAAAAATTAGCTGGGCATGGTGGTGCGTGCCTGTCATCCCAGCTGCTCAGGAGACTGAGGCAGGAGAATTGCCTGAATCCAGGAGGCGGAGGTTGTGGTGAGCCAAGATGGTGCCATTGCACTCCAGCCTGGGTAACAAGAGCGAAACTCCATCTCAAAAAAAAAAAAAGGGTGGGTGACATCAAAGCCCTTTATTTTATTTATTTGTTTGTTTGCTTGCTTGCTTGTTTA
>CAUYOR010058925.1:0-11112 GCA_963573925.1 Callimico goeldii | reverse complement strand
GTGTCAAAAGGAAACTTTATAAAAATTCTGGTTCAGTAAATTAAAAGGCAGCAGCAGAGAGGAGGCTGAGGCAGGAGAATTGCCTGAACCCAGGAGGCGGAGGTTGCCGTGAGCCGAGATCGCACCATTGCACTCCAGCCTGGGTAACAAGAGCGAAACTCTGTCTCAAAAATAAATAAATAAATAAAAGGCAGCAGAGAGAGTGGTGAGAGTATGGCTTTAACCTCACACACCTTTGAGAGAGAAACACTAAAAAAAAAAGTTCCAGCCTTCCTTCCAAGGAGAAAGCTTCTTCTCTCTGGATAAGTTGCTACAAGGAAAAATTTCACTCAAAGTTCCTATTGGTGGTTACATCTGAGATCAAGTTTGCATTACTGAATTTCCCCCAAATTGGTTTCTTTTCTTATAAACTCCAGTTAGGCAATAGCGTTTTCCAATTTCAAGGAGTAATAGTGTCTTTGGATTCCATAATGAAGCTACAAGCATTTCAAGTACTATCAACTACCAGTTTAAAAAAAAAAGAAATTAAAAAGAAAACACAAAGTCAAGAGTTTATGCCACTGAATTATAATCAGATGATTTATAATATAATGAAAGAACCATCACTAGGAAGTGAAGATTTAAGAATAATCAAATTCATGTGGCTGTAAAAATGCTACTGAGGAATAAACTTATATTAGCAAATGGAATACATTATCATATTTCAACATAGTTCTTTCATAGTCTAGTGCTAATTATAGGACTGTAGCTTATTGGAGAATGTGCCTGAGCAAGCAAGAACACAATCAGGGCACGCTTAGGCAGAAATGTGCAGCTAAATTCGAAATAAATGAGATGCTACAACACGTAATTTAATAAAGCCCCAGTGGCTGAAGAAGCATAAAGAAACAAGTTGGTGCTTTCTATCCAGTAACAAAAAGTGAATCTAGAAAAAGCAAATGTTATTCTAACATTTCAGACCTAATCAGGTGAATATTTATTATAAATAGGAGTCCAGTAGACAAAGGGCTGCAAAGGAAACATTTAGAAGGCAGGTAATGCTACTAACATAGAGTTTTGAGAGATAATAAAACAAATATATTTGTTCTACAATCTAGAGTGCTATCTCTATTTACCGGGATGAAAAAATAAACCTTATCACCTGAAAATACACAGCATAAGACAAAGTTTTCCTAACCTAGGAAAGAAATCAAAGAATGATGGATGTACAAAAAGGTCAGTAGTGAATTCCTCTGACCTAGAAAGAGGAAGAACTAACTATATTCCTTTAATTTCAAAATTAGTCCCAGATAAGGAGCCTAGAAAAGAAATTGACTCATTTATTTGAAAAATCTATTTTCTAAATCTCATCTATCAATTGTTTCAAGGTTGTTTCTCAATTCTTCAGAATGATGATTCAGGGGAAATTTTGTCTAAAGAATGCACGTGGCTGAGACATTTACTACTCATCAAATATCCATGTGTTCCTACCCACCTCCTACCTCCTTGCAGCTGCATGGGGTCATGTGACTAATGGTAGCCAAAGAACTGTGAGGGGAAGTGGAGGTGTCACTTCCAGACTAAGACAGTGGACAGCCTCTAGGCATTTGCCTACAATCTTTGATCTTCAGTCATGGTGACATGGACGCCACTTGTTTAGATGCTGAATCATTACATAGAAGCAGATTAGATCTCTGAGTCACTGTGTGGAAGCAGCCATCCATAAGGAGATTTGCTTAAACAAGAAATATACCTGTGCTGTGTTAAATTGAAGAAATATCAGGGTTAATTTGTTACTGCCGCATAACCCAGCCTATTGTGACTAATACATGAGGCCAGCCTAAAATGTCCTCTCAAAGTTCTTTCTAACCTAGAGGACTGAGTCATGTGTATTATCTGAAGAAGTTCTGAAGAAGTTCTGAAGGTCAAAGGGGCAAGTGCTTTGGATGTAGCTTTTTGTTGTTGTTTGTTGGTTTGGTAGGTTGTTTGGGCTCGGTTAAACTGATCAGTTATTTAAACCTGGAATTCTAATGATGGTGTTGGAGAACTACAGTCTATGAGACTGTGTGGTGCACACAGTCTATTTTGCTTACCATTGTATTCACATATGCTAAGCTTAGTACCTATAAAAGTAGCTAACTGCCCAATAAATATTTGCTGAATGAAATGAATAAAACAACTAATTAAACAATTAAAATGACCCATACAAAGATTATGTGGGTTACATAGAGCCCTTAGTCACCACAAGTGCTCCCTTTGAAAGATGGGGGAGACTTTCCCCTTTTGTAGAAAAACAGAGGTTGTAGAAGAAAATCACTGCAATGAATGCATTGGATGGCATGCTCATTCCTCAGATATTTATGGAGAACCCGCTGTGTGCATTACTCTAAGTTTGAAGATAAAACAGTAAGTCAGATAAATCTCCTGTCTTCGCAGAGCCCTGCTTGGCTTTTCTTACATATTTTTTTTAAAGCCAGAGTTTGGTCTCTAAAAAAAAATTTCCGGGTATCTACTTACCTGGCATAAAATTAAGGCACGGCAGAAGGTCCATAGTGCAGCTATGCTTCACCTCAACAAATCCCACTTCCCCAGAACCCTTGATGATGCACCTGCCTGCCTCACTTTACCCTTACGCTGCTTCCCCTTGGACACTCCCACCTCCCTAGTTCTTGTTTGACTGAGCGAATGGCTCCCACCCTCCTGCCTTGCCCAACCTCATTCTGAAGGAATGAGCATTTGTACTGCTTCCTTCTGAGAGCTCTCTTGATCTCTCCTAGGTCCACTCCCTGCTGTTTTCTGTCACGGGTGGTTTGGAGATGAACTGCTAACCTGCCCTGTGTTCAGTGTCCTCAGCCGGCAGCTCAGAACTTTAGAGTATTTTCAACAGGGTCACCGCCTCTCCAGAGAAATGCTCCCAACAGTCCTAAGTCAGCACTTAGTTAGCACTTAGTATGGGCCAAAGGACTCAAGAAAAGTTTTCTTCCTCCTCAATCTGTTGCTCAGAGCACTGCGTGAGACCACACAGAGCAGTATCCAAGCATTGAGCAGCGCTCAGAAGGGCAGCAGGACAAATGCACAGCTGCTAATAACCCCCCTCTCCTGCCAATGCTTTCCTCCCTCGGCCCCCTCTAGGGTCACCAAACAGCTGTAAACACAAGCTGACCACCCTCAAGGAGCTGGGATGGAAGGAGATGTTCTCCAGCCTTTACTCCTGCCTTTGCACCTCCTGTGGCCTCTTAAATGCTCAGTCAGTATTTTGAGTGGCCCCAACCTCACCCAGGAGATACGTGTCACCCAGAAACAAGTGCTCTCCCGAGAGAAGTCTTCCTGACATCATCAGGACAGTCCTCCTCCATCTCTTCCTCTTCCCAGCTATTTGTTCTGCAAATGAATGTCATTCAAGTGAATTGTTTTTTAAAAGGCTGAGGCTGAGAGCTGGGCACAGTAACCCAGGGCACACCAACCCAGAGCACAAACAAGATTTCAGCCTTGCATGCTGACAGCTGCAAATAAAATCCTTAGAGTGGGTAGTAAAGTGCCCTGCAAAGAACAAGCTGTAAAAACCTGCAAAGAAATAGGATCCCAAGGAGCAGGGATGTGGGGGATCTCCAGGTCTTCGTTTGCTCTTTTACTGGGGCCTCTTCTTGCTGCCTCCTGCCCTGCCTTGAACGTGTGCCTGTGACCCACAAGGGACAGCAGCAAAGGGTTCTTCTTTCTGTCTACTGGGCCATCCAGGTAAATAACAGGTATAATAATGAGTGAAAACACTTCCAAAATGTTGATAGTGTGTTAGAGAAGGAGCCTTTGTGTTACCTTCAGCAAGGCAAGCATGCAGAACTTTCTGAACCCAGATTTCAGCTGAGAGTGAGTCAGCTACAGGGAAGAGGAAAAAGACAGAAGAGGGAGGATACAGACTCCTCCAGTTCCCAACACCAATGGGTCTACAAGTCTGAAATCCGGATAGGACATATCTTCCTGCCTCCTCCAAATGGGTCTTTGTCAATGGTTATGACTGCAGCAGGGGAAAAAACCATTTCTAGTTTGGGTGAAGTATATTCTATAACCTTCTCAGATGATTTCACTAAGAAGCAGACTTCTAAGCAGTCGGCATTTGTTAATTTTTTATGGATCATGTTCAATGGAGTGAAAATAAGGGAATAATCTATATTCTGTGTAGGCAGATCAATTCTATTTTATTATTTCTATGGAATATTTGATTTTGCTCCTCTTACTCTTCTCTGAGGCTGTATCATAAGAAAGAAACATTGGTTGTGAATAGACCTTCCCTCTCTTGTATCCATCAACTGATGTTCACAGAGGAGAGTATTCTAACAATTAAGTAGCCAAGGATAGCACCTGCGTAGTAGAGGTTCTGCAGTCAGCTGCACCTGGATCCTGGAAACATAATTAGACCCAAGGCCTGCCCCATTGTACACCAAAGAATGTTAATAACATGCCTGCATGCATGCATGGGTACACACACACGATATGCTCGCTGTGTATTTGTAAGGATCTGTTCTTCTAAGGAGTTGCATGTATCTACTAAAGCAGATAGATTTAATGTATTATAATAAGCTCAACAATATTTTTGGTTTAAGGGCTTGTTATGTAAAAGTTTTATAACAATTTCACTTATTTACTATTTCTGGGGTTTTATTTGTTTGTTTATTTTTGGTTGTTGTTTGTTTTTTAAGACAGGGTCTCACTGTCACCCCGGCTAGAGTGCAGTGGTGCTATCTCAGCCCACTGCAACTTTTGCCTCCTGGCTTAAGTGATTTTCCCACCTCAGCCTCTGGAGTAGTTGAGACTACAGATGTGTGCCGCTACACCTGGCTAACTTTTCTGTACTTTTTGCAGAGATGTGGTTTTGCCATTATTGTCTAAGCTAGTCTCAAACTCCTGGGCTTAAGCAATCCACCCAACTCGGCCTCCCAAAGTGCTGGGATTACAGGCACGAATCACTGCACCAGGTCTCACCCATTTCTTAGAAACAAGCTTGTGGCTAGAATGAGCAATATATGACTAGAAAAACATGCAAGTATCATCCACCACTAATATATCTTAGATGCTCTGAGTAAATTATAAAGAAGTAAGGGTTCTGTGATATGAGAGGACATTCCTCATTTTACCCCAAAGAGCATCCTAAGACTGTTGGTTATTAAATTTCTATACCTTTGGGGCCTAGTGGGGAGCCTGATCCACAGTAGGTGCTCCATAAAATATCTTTAATAAAATCTCATCAAGAGCCTGCTGTGTGCCAGCAATTGCATTGGAGAGCAGACATATTTAAAAGGATATAGCTCTA
Source organism: Callimico goeldii (assembly GCA_963573925.1). Classification (NCBI taxonomy): domain Eukaryota; kingdom Metazoa; phylum Chordata; class Mammalia; order Primates; family Cebidae; genus Callimico; species Callimico goeldii. The sequence goes on along the minus strand of CAUYOR010058925.1, from coordinate 5,828 downwards.
GTCTTGATGAGTCAATCTAACAAGAGAAATAGACATAATGCTTTCTTGAAGGAACTCTTTGAGTTTCTTTTTGAAGGATGTGTAAGAGTTCAGTGGGAGGGGATGGAGTGAAAAGACAGAGCTCAGTGGCATAAAATGCTGTGATGTGTTCAGGAAAAACTGTGACTTGAGTGTGGCTTGGATCCCAGGTTCTACGAGATAAGCTTAAAGAGAAAGATGAGTAGAGAGCAAAAGGTCTTGGGTGTCATAAAAAGGAGCTTGAGCTTCATTTTCTGGGCAGTGAGGAACCTCAACGGTTCTTACACAGGAGCAGAGATGGATACAATTCATTTCACAGAAAGCTTACCCTGGCAGCAATATGCAGAATAATTTTGGTGTAGAAAAAAAAAAAAAAAAAAAAAAAAAACCTAAATCCTGAGGTCAGAGAGACTGTGACTTCAATCTGAGCAAGGAGAGTTGAGATCCTGAAGTGTTGTTCTGTGTTCTGTTTGCCCAGTACCTTCGGCATCAGACAGGAAGATGTGGAAGAAAAGCTGGGAAGAGTGGTGAAAAGAGGCAGGGTGGTGAAACTATTGAAGATGGGCAATGGGAGAACAATCTGGAACCAACCAGGATGGAAAGTATTTTGCTGGTCTTCAATGGGATGCCTCTTTCTTTAGCTGTGGCCTTCTGGGAGCCCGGGATCACTTTCAAGGGAACCGTGCCACAGATTCTGATTGTTCACATTGAAGATCTTAGCTCCGCCTCTTGACAACTGTGTGCACGTGAGCACTTTGTTGGTGTCTTTAGGCCCCAGATAGAAAAAGGTATGACACCTGAGAAGCAAAGAGAAGCGTTCCTTTATTAAGAGGTGAGTGGATAAAAACGAAGCCGTAGAAGGCTGAGCTAAGGAAAGAAAGAAAACGGGTCGGTGTGGTTGACTCCGATTACTTCTCCTTCCTGTCTTCACTCCTAGTCAGCTTCTTCATTTTCAGGTGACATTCATCACGCTGCTTCTACACCTGGGAGCCAGCTCTGCTGGGGGTAGTTTAGAAGTGTGAAAGGGGAAGAGGAGGTCTATTTTGAAACACTGGTTGCACTGCAGATGGACAAGCTTCCATTTATTTTCCAGTGGAAAACCATATTGTTTCCTCTCACTCTCTTCCAGCGAGAACTATCTAGGAAAGGACGAGGACCAAATTATCGAGTCTTTGGATCTAATCCATGTGGCATCCCATCTGTGAGCCTCAGGGAGATTCGAAGTTGGCCAGTGCTGGAGGCCAATCGTATTTATACCATTTCCATATGGCGCCTTTTGATTGAGAGTTGGCAAGCACATGAGTAAGTTTACTTTCCTTTTTTAAAAAGCTATATTTGTTCTCAACACTGTAATGTCTAATGTCTAAAAATGTCTCTTAATTATTATACTTGTAACAAGGATAATAAGATTGGGCAAGCTTGAATAGCATTGAGTTTGGGACCTCTTAGAATGTCAGAGCTTTGGGGAATTGCCTTCCTGGGGTGGACCTTTTCCTGAACGGAATGGATGGCCCCATTGCTGGTGAACTTGGACTATAAGTCACTCTTGGGGGAAGAGAGATCTCTTTTCACAGTCAGGCTGGAGGTGAGTCAAGTCAAGAGGCATTACAGGGTTCTCTGGGAGGAAATGGATTTCTGGCTGTGTCAGGGCCATAGTTGTGCATGGTATGTGACGGTATCATTCTCAGAGAATATGATGTAAATGGCGCCCCTTGGAATTGTACAGCAGGGTGGCCCTGTGCCACACAGAGATAAGGAAGTGGCTCCGTGGGAGGAGCTAGAGTATGTCTGGGCTTATGCATAAATTGAGAGAGCCTGTAGCCATGCTTAGGTGATGTGGTAGAGGAAAGACCCCCACCCCCACCTCCATCCCCACTCACACCCCCACCCCAGCCCCTACCAGCCCTAATGCAGACTGAAGGGAGACAGAGAGCAAGACAGTGGAACAAGCAGCAGGAGTCGAGCCTGAGACACAAGGTCAGCACATAGCAAGCCTTTGGTTTGGGGCAGAGGTGGCCAGTTTCCAGAGCAGTGTGTATTTAAGGCAGTAGTTGTGATCCGCTTCCCTGGGGCCAGTAACACCTGTGAGCAACCAGGCATTGGTGTGAGTGATTAACACGCTTCTTTAGCATATTGGGTGAAGGAGGGACAGGGGCTCCTTTGAGCAGTCAGGGACGAGGAGTTTGTACTTTGGAACATCGGTGTGGAGTGATAATGTTTATACACCAAGCTGGTGAATAGACATTCTAGTTACATATGGTTCTGTTGGTGTTGCCTACAAAGGACAAAAAAGTGATCAAATGGTTGTGGATGTTGTTTGCTTACTAGTCTAAAAAAATGCTAATAACAAATTTTATAAAGATGTTGGATTCCAGCATGTTGGACATTGTAGTGTGTTGAATTTTGATCCCCAAAAAGGTATGTCCCAAGTCTTAACCTCACAGTAGCTATGAATGTGACCTTATATAGGATCTTTGCAGACGCATTAAGCATCTCCAGATGAGATCGACCTGGATTCTGTGTGGGCCCTAAATCCAATGGCTGGTGGTGGTGTAAGAGAAACACAGACAGACACAGATGCACAGAGGGGAAGGCCACGAGAAGATGAGGCAGCTATTGTAGTTACGCAGCCACAGCCAAGGGATGTCAAAGCCAACAGAAGCTGGAGGAGTCAAGGAAGGATTCTCCCCTAGAGCCCAAAAGGACTGTGGCCCTGCTGACACTGATTCTGGACATCTGGTCTCCCAAACTGAGTGAGAATAAATTACTGTTGTTTTAAGCCAGCCAGTTTATGATCATCTGTTCTAGCAGCCCTAGAAATGCAATACAAGCATATTTAGTGTTTGCTGATATAAAAGTGAAGATTGATTTATGACTTCATGCCCCTATTTCTAATGCAAAGTCCTAAAAACCTGGCTGAAAGCATGTGATAGATTTATTTAATGTTCTAGGCAGCAATTCTCAAACTTGAGTATGCATCAGAATCACCTGGGGGTCTCACTAAACTAGATTACTAGGCTCCACCCCCCTGGTTTCTGCTTCAAAGAGTCTAGGGTAGGGTCTGATAATGTAAATTTCTGAGAAGTTCCCAGGTGATGATGCTGTTAGTTTGGGACCACACTTAGAGAACCATTGAGCTAAATTTGCAACCACCTCCAGCAAATGAGTGCTTCTAATTTTAGAAACTAAGCAGAAATTCTGGGAAAGGAATCCCTTCTGGGATAAGTGGATAATGAAAAGAATAAAATTTATTTTTGTTTAATTTGCTGTGGTTTGCAGGAATTGAAGTTATAAATGAAACAAGCAAAAACTATCCTCTTATGAGCAGTACTGCCTCTTCTCCCAGTCAAACCCGTTTTTTTTCCCGAGTGTAGACATGTCTGTACACTGATCTGGAGCTTCATGGGCAGTCCTTTGGAGGTCCCTGGGAAGAGCCTGGATCATGCACTAGTGTCACACTTGCTTAGAACTACAGGATTATTTCTTACCACATTACACCCCTCTTGTATATCACTTCACATCATCTTGGCCCTACCTCTTACTGCACCTGCTGCTACGCCCCTGCAATCAGCCTAGCCTTCAGTTTCATGTAGGTGCAGCCTGACAATGCATTCTCTTGGGTCTTGACCCTGGACTACTTCCTTCTTGCTTCCTGTCCTGAGTCAGCTCTGACTCCTTTCACACTCAAGCCGAAACATGGAATGCCCACAAAGCCATTCCTATCAGTAGGGAACTGAACTGAGGGACAAATATTTCCCCTATTCAATTCATAGGTGAATCATTCTGGATTCTTAGCTATACAGCTTCTCAAAATGTCCTATGGGGTTATTTATTGCCCACTGAGATGGCCAACTAAGTAACAACTCTTAGTATACCTAGTCTTCTCTCCTTCCCTGTTAACCTCCTCCCCATCCCCTTCCCCAACTTCTCCTCCATGGGATCACTTCCCAAATAAACCTACTGGCACTCAAGCCTTTGTCTAATGCTCTGGTTCTTAGAGAACTCAGGGTAGGACACTGAGGGCACTGACCTGTACCCACCTTCCTCCTTTCTCACTTTTGGGAGATTGGTGCAAATCTGAAGATTCAAGGTGCATATATGCATATGAAATTTGGAGTATCTGCTGAAGGGAATGCTGGCATGTGTTGGCTTCTATCTGACCATAATAAATGAAATTACCCATAAGCAATCCTTGGAAGTGGGCAACAGGAGCTGAATTATACCCTCGTCTGCCAACTGCCCTGGAGAAAGACCTTGGATTTCACTGCTTTTTATCAAAGGGAAGCCTCTTATTGGCTCAGGCAGATATCAAAAAGGCTTGGAGCTTATCTGTGCTCACAAGTGGTTATATCCTGAAAGTATATTCTACAGTGTCTTTTTGTTTAAGACGCAGATATTTATACAACACAGCTCAGGTTCTTCCTGGTTGATATCATCTGCACCTGGCTTTGCTCTATACAGGAGAAACCATGCAAACACTTTGGCTTTTTTAGCCTGTGAAACATCTACAGCTGTATGATAAGCTAGTCCGGAGGTTCCCCAAAACTGCGCTGTGGGAATAGATACTTCTCAAAAGAAGACATACAAATGGCAAACAGGTATATGACAAGTACTCAACATTGTTGAGGATCAGAGAAATGCAAATCAAAACTACAATGAGGTATCATCTCACCCCAGTTAAAACGACTTTTATTTGAGTCAGGTAATAAGAAATGCTGATAAAGATGTGAAGAAACAAGAACCCTTGTATACTGTTGTAGGAATGTAAATTAATACAACCATCATGGAGAACAGTTTGGAAGTTCCTCCAAAAGCAAAAACAGAGCTGCCATATGGTTCAGCATTCCTGCTGCTGGGTATACACCCAAAAGAAAGGAAATCAGCCTATCAAGGAGCTATATGCACTCTCATGTTTATTGCAGCACTGTTCACAATAGCCAACAATTGAAAGCAACTCAAGTGTCCATCAACAGATAAATGGATAAAGAAAATGTGCTACAATGGAGTACTATTCAGCCACAAAAATGAGATTCTGTCATATGTAAGGACATGGATGGTCATCATACTGTGAAATAATCCAGGCACAGAAAGACAAACATCCCATGTTCTCACTTATTTGTGGGGTCTAAAAATCGAAACATTTAAATTCATGGAGATAGAGAACAGAAGGATGGTTACCAGAGGCTGGGGAAGGTAGGGGGAGAGAGGTGGGGATGGTGGACAGGAACAAAAATGTAGAAAGACTGAATAAGACCTAATATTTGATAGCACAATGGGGGGACTATAGTCAACAATAATTTAATTGCACATTTTAAAATAACTAAAAGAGTATAACTGGATTGTTTGCTACACGAAAGATAAATGCCTGGGGATGGATACCTCATTTTCCATGATGTGATTATTCCATTGCATGCCTGTACCAAAGTATGTTCTGTACCTCATAAATATATATACCTACAATGTATCCACAAAAATTAAAAAATAAAAAAATTCTTTAACTGCTCTGTGGACTGACTGCTTTAAGATCAGTGAGAGAGCTTTTTGCCTTCTAAAAGAAAATTGTGGTCAAATATACATAACATAAAATTTACCATTTTAACCATTGTTCAGTGTGCCATTAAGTGACATTAAGTACATTGTTGTATCACCACTGTCTTTATCCAAACCCATTTTTTTTTTAGACGGAGTTTTGCTCTTGTTACCCAGGCTGGAGTGCAATGGCGCGATCTCGGCTCACCGCAACCTCCGCCTCCTGGGTTCAGGCAATTCTCCTGCCTTCTTTTTGTGGCAATTGTGAATGGAAGTTTGTT
>CAUYOR010058923.1:0-18239 GCA_963573925.1 Callimico goeldii | reverse complement strand
TTTTTAGTAGAGACGGGGGTTTCACCATGTTGACCAGGATGGTCTCGATCTCTTGACCTCGTGATCCACCCGCCTCGGCCTCCCAAAGTGCTGGGATTACAGGCTTGAGCCACCACGCCCAGCCAAGAAAATCTTAATATGGGTTCCTTTCTTTGATAATGTTTCCAGGAAATATGACTGGGTTATGTATGTATCCCAGCAATTTCCTAGGAAGAGAGAGAGATTTTCTAAGACTTCGTATATCAGAGTATGTCTTTTGGTTACCATTCTTTTTGTTTATGGCAATATGATGTCTTTTATAGACCCATCCTACATATTTTTTCTAAGTTATTTTGCCATCCTTCAATATTACATTTTACTGTCTTAAGGCATTATTTGTATTATTTATAGATTGAGTTTCTGCTTTCTTTTCTTTCTTTCTTTTTTTTTTTTTTTTTTTTGAGATGGAGTTTCACTCTTGTTACCCAGGCTGGAGTGCAATGGCGTGATCTCGGCTCACAGCAACCTCCGCCTCCTGGGTTCAGGCAATTCTTCTGCCTCAGCCTCCTGAGTAGCTGGGATTACAGGCACGCACCACCATGCCCAGCTAATTTTTTGTATTTTTAGTAGAGACGGAGTTTCACTATGTTGACCAGGATGGTCTCGGTCTCTTGACCTCGTGATCCACACACCTCGGCCTCCCAAAGTGCTGGGATTACAGGCTTGAGCCACCGCGCCCGGCCCAAGTTTCTGCTTTCTAATCTCCATGTTTAATTACCACATTCATCTTCTCCTGAGTGTTCTGGGAGAATATCTGAACTGTTCTTTTTTTTTTTTTTTTTTGAGATGGAGTTTCCCTCTTGTTGCCCAGGCTAGAGTGCAATGACACAATCTCAGCAGCTCACTGCAAACTCTGCCTCCCCAGTCTCAGCCTCTCAACTAGCTGGGATTACAGGCATGCACCACCATGCCAGGCTAATTTCATATTTTTAATAGAGACTGGGTTTCACCATATTGGTCAGGTTGGTCTTGAACTACTGACCTCAGGTGATCCACCTGCCCCTGCCTCCCAAAGTGCTGGGATTGCAGGTGTGAGCCACCGCACCTGGCCCTCTCTGCTTCATATCTGATTTGATCTTCTTCAGTGTCAATTCAGTTCATTACATCTGAAGCAGGTTTTACTTATGAGGGGATTAGAGTATTAAAAAGCACTGAAGGTCTGGGTGTGTTGGCTCACATCTGTAGTCCTAGCACTTTGGGAGGCCAAGGCGGGTGGATAGCTTGAGCACAGGAGTTGGAGACCAGCCTGGGCAACATGGTGAAACCTGGTCTCTACAAAAAATACAAAGATTAGTTGAATGTGGTGGTGCACACCTGTGGTTACTTAGGTTGGAGTGAGAGGATCACCTGAGCTCAACAAGTCAAGGCTATGGTGAGCTGTGATTGTGCCACTGCACTCTAGCCTGGGTGACAGAGTGAGACCCTATTTCCAAAAAAGAAGAAAGAAAGGAAAAGAAAAAAGCACTAAAAAGCCTAAAGTCACACTTCCCAAAGTTAGTGAATGAGTCGGAGTTTAAATCCAGGGCTGTATGGCGAGAATGCCTGTTTTCCTCTACTCTGCTATACTGTGTCATCTGTAAATGTTTTGTTTCGTCTTTCTGAGACGGTCTCAGTCTGTCACCCATGCTGAAGTGCAGTGCTGCCATCACAGCTCACTGCATGTAAATGGTTTTCCTAGATTTGTATTTTAATCAAACCCTCAGAGAAACAATGCTCCCTGTTCCCTTTTGCTGTGGATGTTTTGCATTGCCTCATCTTATCTAGTTCCTCTTTTTCTGTCTTTGTTAATTCAACCTTATAAAGGGAGACCGCTGCAGACCTGGGCTTGCGCGCCCGAGATAGTCCATGGGTGCATATAGACTTATTCTAGAAGGACTTCCCCCTCCTGTCAACAGCCCGCAGACCATTAGTGTTTTCACCTTCTGAAGAGATGGTGTAGGGCCCTGGGTTTGGAATCACAGAAGGCCCAGGTGTGCAGCTGTGCAGCTCGGGTGGGTGAGCTGCTTAGCCCGGCTGACCCAGCCACGAGGGATGCCTGTCTCGCGAGACCTGCGTAGGGCGAGCCTGAAGAGGGCACCCATGAAAGGAACCAGTGGCCGGTTGGGCGCTCTCTTGGCCCCCACCCAGGCTTCCCGCGCCACAGCTGGGCTCGAGGGGCCGCGTCCCAGGATGCACCGCTGCAGGGACCCCTTTCCGGACCTCGCTGACCCGGACCCGCCTCGGTCCAGTACGGAAGAGGAGGCAGGTGCGGACGGTGACGGGGACTGGGACGGGAGGTGGAGGGAGGAGGGCCCTTAGGCCCTGCCCGCCGCGGTGTGTGGGGTTGCCCGACCGCGCCCCCAGCCAGTGTTGCCCAGGCCCCGCCGAGGGCCCGTGTCCCCGCGGAGGCTGTGGCCGAGAGAGGTCCCTGTCCCCGCGCAGGCCGAGGCCCAGAGGCCCCTGTCCCCGCGCAGGCGGTGTCCTGGGACCCGGTGCCGACCCCTCACCGCAGCCCCTGTGAACTGGGCCTGGCAAAGTCCGTTAGGAGCGCTCCAGAGCTACAGCGCCCAGCGGTTAACAACATTGTGATGACTTCGTGGGTTTCTATGTTGCAAATTGACAGGAGGGTTGCTGGGTTGGCCCCCACTCCTCCGGACACTAACCCCACCCGTGTAAACAGGGATCTGGCCCAGATTCCAGCTGGGTGCCAAGGCGGGGGATTCAGTGGGGACCCCAAAATGTGCTGGAGGCCTGGGCATGATTCCACTGCCACCATCTCCTCTACCCGGCTACACAGCCTCCTGGAGTGCTGTTTGTTTTTCCGGGGGTAAGTTATTAGCCCTGTATCATGCCTAAACGAACACCAAAGATACCCTTTTACTTATTCTCTCAAATTCAAAACATGTATCAAGGGTCCAGAATGTACCTAGAACCTACAATTCTAGATGCTAGGACCTCAAAGATAAGAAAGGCACCCACCCACGGCCAGGCGCAGAGGCTCAGGCCTGTAATCCCACCAACACTCTGGGAGGCCGAGGCGGGCGGATCACCTGATGTCAGGAGTTTCAGACCAGGCTGGCCAACATGGTGAAACCCCAGCTCTACTAAAAATACAAAAATTAACCAGGCGTAGTGGCGGTCGCTTGTGAGCCCAGCTACTCAGGAGACAGAGGCAGGAGAATAGCTTGAACCCTAGAGGCAAAGGTTGCAGTGAGCCGAGATCATGCCACTGCACTCCAGCCTGGGTAACAAGAATGAAACTTCTAAAAAAAAAACAAAAACAAAAACAAAAAACAAAGGTTGGGTGCGGCGGCTCACGCCTGTAATTCCAGCACTTTGGGAGGTTGAGGCGGGTGGATCATGAGGTCAACAGATTGAGACCATCCTGGTTCAACATGGTGAAACCCCGTCTCTACTAAAAATACAAAAAATTCGCTGGGCACGGTGGCACGTGCCTGTAATCCTCGGGAGGCCGAGGCAGGAGAATTGCCTGAACCCAGGAGGCGGAGGTTGCGGTGAGCCGAGATCGCACCATTGCACTCCAGCCTGGGTAACAAGAGTGAAACTCCGCCTCAAAAAAAAAAAAAAGAAAGAAAGTAGGAAAGAAAAAAGAAAAGAAAAAGAAAGGCACCCGGCCTCTCGCTTGTGGTCATAGTTTAGAGAACTAAATCACTCTGATATTTGAGCTTACCCCAGTTTCAAAAATCTCATTAGAAAATGTTTTGAAATCACCTGAAATAAGAACAGACTCTAAGTCGTATGTAGAGTGTAGAAATGGTGAAGCAGTCCAGTTAGGTTGGTTTGGGCAGCGTCAATGTCCAGCGTCATGCCTTAACAGTCAGAAAACCAGCACCAGGATCCACACCAACAGTTTTCAAAATAAAAAGTCTAGATTAGACCTGAATATGCGGGGGGTGGTGGCTCACACATATAATCTCAGCACTTTGGAGGCCAAGGCCCACAGATCACTTGAGGTCAGGAGTTCAGACCAGCCTGGCCAATATAGTGAAACCCCACCTCTACTAAAAATACAAAAATTAGACAGGCTTGGTGACGGGTGCCTGTAATCCCAGCTACTCAGGGGGCTGAGGCAGGAGAATCACTTCCACTGGGGAGGCAGAGGTTGCAGTGAGCTGAGATACTGCCACTGCACTCCAGCCCGGGTGACAGAGCAAGACTCTGTCTCAAAAAAAGGGGGCGGGAATATTAGACCTGAATAAACAATAGAGTTTATCACAAATAGATAACATAGATAAGTACTATTTTGTGAAAATTTGGTTTCAGTTATATATATGTATGTATACATACATATATTTATGTTTTACATTTACTTTACATATATTAGCATGGCATGTGTTGGGGTATCAGATCCATCACACTAAGAACAGATCATTCCTGACTTGTAAGGAATGCAATGGCAGAATTGCTCCAATATGTGAGAACTGTCACTGTGGCGTTTGCTGATTATGGAAGCCATGAGTCATTGTTGTTACCATGAAAATATGCATGATTTATGCATTACGTCTACTGTTGCCATGTTTAACCAAACAAGGGTTGTTTCTGCTGTAACAAAGTAAAGAAGTTCAACAGTCCAAGAGGTTTCCGGTCTGTTTCCGGAAATAACATAAAGTTATTATGTTACTTTCTCAGAAGGCTTAGGACCTTGGTAATAGTCATTTTTGAGGCTGAAGGGGTTTCATTATTAACAAGTCAGATAATTTTCATTTCAGCTTTGATAAGATATTTTTTAACATTTTTGAGCCAAGGTTGAAACACTTCATGCTTATTGTAATAATTAGTTTTATATTTTCTATTTTGATTGATTAGTTGGTTGATTTTGATTTTAAGAATTTAAACAGTTTATATTTCTAGGAAATAATTTCCTGGTATACTATTTAGCCTCTAATGGTTAGTCCAGACATTTAATTGTAAGTGGTTAGTATCCCATTTTGTAAATAGGCCTTGCAGAGAGTTTAACAGGATCAAGCAAATTATTTTTATTTTAACTATACTTACTGGTGTCGAGACTGCTTTACTGAAAGCTCCATAAATGAATGAATGAATGTTATAATTTATTTAAACATTGTGGCATGTGTTAATACTTTTTAGTAAACTTAATTTTTACTCCTTTTTTAATGAGAAACTAATTTTCGGCAAGTTTATTTCAGGGAAGCTACGAGTCATCTGTTTGAACAGAGATAAGTGAATAGAAATCATCCTGTCTCATAGAACACGTTCAAACAGCACCCAAAAATGAAACAGGCTACCTCACATCTGAATATCTAATTCAAAACCAGTCCAGTGCAACAGAGGTTAAAAAAACAAAGATGTTTTTTCCTTATTAAGGTCTTAGTAAAAGCCAGTGAGGGACACTTTTTAACCAACTTAGTATGTGATGGTTTTACTCTTATCTCTTAAGTACCTTCCAAAGTACTGGACCCCAGCACTTGCTGCTTGTGGTGTAGCTCAGCTGATCTGTTGATAGACTCCCACAGAGGGAGAGCGAATGTCTTCTGGCATTCAGGGATGTCCTAGCTTTTTCCAACCAAAACTACAGATTCTCAGTACTTAAAAAGCAGGGATGTTATCTGTCTTTTTCATTGTGATTTTTCTATTTTTAGACACATAGAAAATATATAATAAATAGTTGTTGAATTCATGAAAACATCAAAAAAAAAAAAAAGGAAGAAGAGCAGGAGATAGTTTACATCGTTTACAACAAAGGGGAAGACACTGTTATCTTCTCCTAAGTGTTTAGTATCATCCTCGGGACCTCTTGTCAATCCAGCAGTGTTTCTGCAGTGTGAGATCTGGGCTTGTAGGATGAATAGCTTACTGGAGACTGAGCACATGCCTAGGTGCACACATATATACACGTGCACTACACGTACACTCTGATCAAATTGTATTGCAGAAGCAGTTTGTGCTGTACTGTTAAATAATAAGGCTGCATATAAAATGGGACTAATGGTGTAATTTGGATGATTAGCATAGTTTAGGAAGAGAAAGGTGTGGGGTTTTTTTGTTGTGTTGTTTTTGTTTTGTTTTAAGACAAGAGTTTTGCTCTGTTGCCCAGGCTGGAGTGCAATGGCACGATCTCTGCTCACTGCAACCTCCACCTCCCTGGTTCAAGCAATTCTCCTGCCTCAGCCTCCCAAGTAGCTGGGATTACAGACATCTGCCACCATGCCTGGCTAACTTTTTTGTATTTTTAGTAGAGATGGGTTTTGCCATGTTGGCCAGGCTGATCTCAAACTCCTGACCTCAGGTGATCCACCCACCTTGGCCACCCTAAGTGCTGGGATTACAGACACGAGCCACTGCCCCTGGCCAAGAAAGGTTAGTCTGTGAAGCATCTTCCCAGAGGAAAGGGATGGGGCTTAGATAACAAGGGTTCACAGAAGGGGTCTGAGTCAAAGTCAGAGTGATCATAGCTAGTAGGCTTAACTGAAGGAGAGAACAGTATTGGGTTTGGTGGAGAGCAAGGTGGGGCAGGTGGGGTGGGGATCAAACCTCAGGATGGTTTAGGAAATAGATAATACTAGACATTTAGGTTTAATGTAATTGGCATAAAGAAGCCCTAAGTTCTGGAGCAAGAAAGTAGTTTGATGGGTTCTGTGTTTTGAGATTACCTGATAGCAGCAAGCAGGAGGACAGTCCCCACTCAGGACTAGAAAGGGAAAGGCAACAGCCTCCCAGGACTGTACAATCCTTGTACTCAAAATTTAAGTGGAGAAACTAAGTCTAATATGTAGAAAATAAAGTCTGTTACAAAGTGACATAAGAGCCTGTTAGTTAAATATACTATGAACCCCCCCACCCCCCAAATCTAAGACAGTTCTGTTAATTTAGAAAGTTAATTTTGCCAGGGTTGAGGATGCATTCATGACACAGCCTCAGGAGATTCTGAAGACGTGTGCCCAAGTTGGTAGGGGCACAGTTTGGTTTTATACATTTTGAAGAAACATGAGACATCAGTCAATATGTGTAAGATGCACATTGCTTTAGTCCAGAAAGGTGAAACAACTGGAGGTGAAGGTGGGACAATCTGAAGTGGGGAGGGGACTTCCAGGTCATAGGTAGATAAGAGACAAAAGCTTGCATGCTTTTGAATCTCTGGTTAACCTCTCCAAACGAGGCAATCAGATGTGCATTTATCTCAGCAAACAGAGGGGTGACTTTGAATAGAATGGGAGGCAGGTTTGCCCTAAGCAATTTCCAGTTTCCTTTTCCTTTAGCCTAGTGATTTTGGGGCCCCAAGACTTATTTTCCTTCCACAATAGTAACAATAATTATAGTAGTCATAATTGTAACCATAGCTAACATTCACACTGTGCTTGCTAGGAGGCAGGTATTGTTCTAAGTGCTTTTCAATGTATTAACTCACTCAACGTTTTTACGACTCTGTAAGTATCACTATCATTTTCCTCATTTTGCAGTTGAGAAACCTGAGGACTGAGAGGTTAAGTGACTTGCCTGGAGTCACATAGCTAATAAGAATGAAGTCACGGCCTGGCCCAGGGGCTCACACCTGTAATCCCAGCATTTTGGGAGGCCGAGGCTGGCAGATCATGAGGTCAAGAGATCAAGACCATCCCAGCTAACATGGTGAAACCTTGTCTTTACTAAAAATACCAAAATTAGCTGGGCACGGTGGTGTGTGCTTGTAGTCCCAGCTGCTTGGGAGGCTGAGGCAAGAGAATCTATTGAACTTGGGCGGCAGAGTTTGCAGTGACCCAAGATTGCACCACTGCACTCCAGCTTGGGGACAGAGCAAGACTCTGTCAAAAAGAAACAAACAAATAGAATAAGGTCTTTGTGCTTTGAGAGCACAAAGTGGTGTTGGAGGTTAGCAATGAACATTTTATGGAGGAGGAGGAGGTAAGTTGACCCATGTCCTGTCCTAGTTGCCCCTGTAGCAAGGGGCTGTATACACAAGTGGCCGTTACTCATCTGGTCAGCCCTCAGAGGGGGTGGTGAGCTGAGAGAGACAGTCATGTTAAGAGCCTGCTCACTTCGTGATATGGTCTGGTGTGCATACAGCACTGTAGCCTTCCCAGAGTACATGCTAATTTTAATACTCTTTTACATCACGTTCTCAGTATTGACTAAACTTTTCAAGGGAAAAATCTCCATAATTTCCCAGCAAACTCAGGTAGAGCTGACCTCCTTCATGATACAGCATGTTGACTTCAAATTTTGAAAGACTCCAGTGAATTGGCTTTCACAAAGTAACAACCTACTATGGTAGAGAGGAAGAGACACAATGATAAATATGTAGATACATAAATGTACTCTGTCATCACCGAGTGTCGACTCTGTGCCAGGAACCGTTCTAACCCCTGGGGATTTAGCACTGAACACAGAAGAGGAAAATTCCAGTCCTCCTAAAGTTTACACTGGGGAGAGGCAGACAATAAACAACTAAATAAGTAAGCCATACGGCAAGTTAGAAGGTGACAGGTGACGTGGAGAAAGCCAAGCAGGAGAGGGGCTGGAGTCTGCAGGGAGGGAGCCCCCCAGGGAGTCTGGATGCAGGACAGCCTTGTTCCCCTGACTCATTGGACCGCAGAGGGTCTTCTTAGTTTTCTCACTTTCCCACAAAGTGGACTCAGGTTATCTGGCAGAGAAGCTTTCAACCCTGGGCCAGGGTAAGTGTGGAAACTGAGTGGAGGGGGGAAGGGAAGATAAAATTCAAGTCCGCTCATCCTATAATCCATTTAGGGGTCTAGAGGAATTATTGTGGTGGGGCAGACAATTTATAGGCTATGAATTCGATCGGGGTAGGTTTTGATCCAGGGACAGAAAGATGTCTAAGTCATGTCCCCTGAGATTCCCAGTGTGGTGGGGAAGCACTCGTGAAGACATTTGCTTGTTTCATTTTATCCCACAGGAGTTTTCCCACACACTTCTTTAAAGAATGCATTTGGGTTTCATTCTGTCTCCCAGTCTGGAGTGTATTGGGGATGATCACAGCTCATTGCAGCCTCAACTTCCCAGGCTCAGGTGATTCTCCCACCTCAGCCTCCCAAGTAGCTGGGACCACAGCTACCATGCCGGGCTAACTCTGTGTGTGGTGTTTTTTTTTTTTTTTTTTGGTAGAGACGGGATTTTGCCATGTTGCCTAGGCTGGTCTTGAACTCCTGGATTCAAGTAATCCTCCCACCCTGGCCTCCGAAAGTGCTGGGATTACAGGTGTGAGCCATTGCACCTGGCAGTTTGGTAGCATTTTGTCTTAAACTTTCTGTCTGTGAACAAACAGCATTTGAAAAGTCTATGAAAATGATAAAACAACAGTTTGTTGATAGTAAAAGCTCAAACATTTTGCCTGGTTAGGTTAAGAACAATATGGCCAAAACTGTATTTAAGTTTATTGGAAGGCATTCCTTCCCTTGAGGGAAAAGCAGGTTGATTCTTACATTTTCTTCTCTAGGTAATTAGGTTACGGATAGGCTGAAAGCATAACAAGCAGCTTAGGCATTGCCTGCTTCCCCATCTACACCCCGTGCAGCTGTGGGACCTCTGCCCCTGGCTAGCAAAGCTTTTGGCAGTGTCTGGTTCTCGTCTTCCTGCTGGGGTCCAGAGTCAGTTTTCCTGCATCCAGCTTGCTGTGTTTTCCCTCTTCTAAGTTCCTAAGTGGCCCTGCAGAATCCTGGCTGGGTTTGCCCCTGGTCTACATGGTTCCTATCCTCCTCCTCTCCACTTGACTATGTGAAAGGCGCCAGGTGCCAGCTTTGTAATATGTCCCTGCTGCTCCCCACAACACCTCTCCACTGTCATGCTTAATTGTCTTCATTTCATTTGTCAGAGGTGTGATGTTCACTTTTTTAAGTGCAGTGAATCACTAACATTTAATAAGTGACTTAATATCTATTAATGACGATTCACAAGATAAAACTGATTTAATGTCTCAACTCACTGCTTCAGTTTTCTCATAAAGGGAAACAGCTAAGTACTACCTAGGAAAAAGGATGCTCACATGCATGCATCTCGCTCTTTCCTATAATGCTTCCTGGGGCTCTGTCTTTTCTCTTAGCAATGCACTGATAATTTATGGTGAGGCACAAATAAGAAAGAGAAGAAAAAAGGAATCACCCCAGGAATCCTTGAGAAAAACACTTTAGCTTTTGTTTACAACTCCACACACGGCCTGTTTCCTGCCCTGGTTTTTTTTTCTCAGAGGAGCTGTGCAGGAGATGGGCCAGACTCACACATAGATCCACAGCTCCCACAAAGCTTAACCAGCAAACCCTCAGAATTCTCTCTCATCCTTCTGGCATAGGTTATGCAATAGGCTTTTTCTTCTTCTTCTTCTTCTTCTTCTTCTTCTTTTTCTTTCTTTCTTTCTTTCTTTCTTTCTTTCTTTCTTTCTTTCTTTCTTTCTCTCTCTCTCTCTCTCTCTCTCTCTCTCTCTCTCTCTTTCTTTCTTTCTTTCTTTTCTTTCTTTCTTTCTTTCTTTCTTTCTTTCTTTTTTGAGATGATGTCTCGCTCTTTCGCTGGGCTGGAGTGCAGTGGCATGATCTCAGCTCACTGCAACCTCCAACTCCCTGGTTCAAGCAATTCTCCTGCCTCAGCCTCCCAAGTAGCTGGGATTACAGACACGTGCCACCATACCATGTCTAGCTAATTTTTGTATTTTTAGTAGAGACGGGGTTTCACAGTATTGGCTAGGATGGTCTCGATCTGACCTCATGATCCACCCGCCTCGGCATCCCAAACTGCTGGGATTACAGGTGTGAGTCACCGCACCCGACCAATAGGCTCATTTTTACATCTTGTCCCTGAAGAAGAGGGATGAATTAAGAATTACACCTTGACAGTGACTCGAAAAAGACAGCAGATGCTGATGGGGTCATTTTGATGAAACAGGACGTGTAGAACTATGTCTAAATAGTTCCAATTTGATTTGAACATTATATTTTATCAGCAGATAACGTGTGTTTCATTATAGAAGTGACTTAAACAAAGCATGTGGTTCTACAATGTTCTTTTTTATTTTGTTTTGTTTTTTTGAGACCAAGTCTCACTCTGTCACCTAGGCTAGAGTGTAGTGGGCCGATCTCAGCCAGTCTCAGCCCACTGTAACCTCTGCCTCCTGGGTTCAAGGAGTTCTCCTGCCTCAATTTCCCGAGTAGCTGGGATTACAGGTGCCCACCACCACACCCAGCTGATTTTTTATATTTTTAATAGAGACAGGGTTTCACCATGTTGGCCAGGCTGGTCTCGAACTCCTGACCTCAAGTGATCCTCCTGCCTTGGCCTCCCAAAGTGCTGGGGTTACAGGTGTGAGCCACTGTGCCCAGCCTGGTTCCACAATATTCTTTTGGCTTGTTTAATTCTGAGAAAGTCCAAAATAGGGTTCGGGAGCACTCTCCCTCCGAGATACACCTGAGGTGAAAATGAGTGTTGGATGATCACGATTTGGGGTACTAATTGTTTGGCCAGTATTGAACAGCTGAGCTCCAAGGGTAGAAAGATATCTAAGGGCTGTCCAGTGAGGATTCCTGCAGTAGTGAGGAAGCAGATACAAAAATCAGTTCAGTTGTGGTAGTGTAGTAAGTGCTGTAATAAAGGTATACACACAGAACAGAGAGGGCCGAGGCTGGGGAAGCTTGCACAGGATTCAGACTTGCATTAGGCGTAGAGGCAAGAGAGCAGCTCATGGCAAGGACTCAGAAGCTGCCACCATTGTATTTGGAATTTAGTGGGAAAGGGGAAAAGGAGGTCCTGGAACAGCAGTTTGCAACCAGGCTGTTGTGCCACAGAGCCTCGTCTTGATCCTGTAAGAGGAGGGTGGCTGGTAGAGTTTTATCAGCAGAAGAAAAAGAAATGAGAATGGGAAGATGAGTTAGGTGACAGCTGGATGAAGATGGACCTGATCTGGAAAGCCTCATGGCAGGAAACCAGTTTGGCAGTGATCTCCTGGCAGGACACGAGGAAGACCTGACCTGGCAGTCTACCTCAGTTAGTGACCAACCTGCTTTCAGCTCAACCCTTCTGCCGGATGGTTTTAAAACCGTATGAGCCCAGTACTGAAAAGAGAAAGTCTTCAAAGAGAAAGGCGGACCAGGAAGCAGGGAGTGAGAAGTACCCAGTGGAAGGAAGGGCATTTATCAGTCCTCCCTCTAAGTTCATGAGTGAAATCTGAGAAATTTTGGAGCTTCAGTGAATGGAAAACTGGTGATTCCCTTTACTGCATCTACTTCATTTTTAATTTGCTGTCATCTGTTAGCTGATGAAATAAGAAAAATGTCTTTCAGCAGCTGAAGACAGGTAATGAGAATCAGGCTGTCAGAGTGGGCGGCACCGCTGATGTGTGGTTTATGACTGATACAGGAATCAACTTGTCGAAGCTCTCTACTTGTCAAAGCACCTTTAAATAATCCAAGCCCAGAGTTGTTTCATCTTCAGGCAAGAGAAAGTGAAAATGGCTTCAAAAGGTACAATATCTGAAATAAACACTATAAAATGCATCCACACCTGTCTTTGAAATTGTAGTGGTTCAAGCACACGGAGACAAGCAACAGCGTTTATTCCCTGATGCTAATGAGCTTGTCTGTCTTTGTCTATGATGATTGTTCTTTGAGACAAACAAAAACAATGTGAATTACGTCTGACTGTTCGAAATAGAAAAAACTGCCACACTGTTTTTTGGTGGTTTTATGATTCAAAAAAGTTATTTTTGTTCGTAAAAATTCCTAGGAAGCAGGCAGTGAACTCATATTCCTGTGGACCACTGCTCCTCAGTAGATGAGTTTCATGGCATGGAGGTGATTTCGTTAGCAAGAAGCCCTACCTGTTTTCTGGAGGGTACTGTACTTGTCAAACCAGCTCCTAGGGCAGTGCAGGGTTGTGACTGGTGTTTCAGGGTTCTCTCCGCACTTAAGCCCTTCCCTTTTGATATAAACAGCAAGACCATCCTGTTCAGCAGTTAACGAATGACTGTGTGTACCACAAGGCAACAAAGATGAGGCAAGTGATGCATTTGTAACTCCGTGTCTGACCGAATTCCAGGTTCTCCTTTCCAAGTGGTGAAACAGGAAGCAACATCCCATCAGGAAGAACCTGAGGGTGCCATCCAGTAGCTTCGCTTCACGTCACGACTGCCCTCAGTCAGAAATCTTGACTTGCAACTTTAGAGGGTGGGTCTCTGAAGGAATTTCAGGGCTTACGCAGAGATGAGGGGTGTTGCTCTCTGATGAGAACGGGGCTGGCTGGAACGCTGGAAGCCAGTCTCTGACTGCACTTCACAAGCAACATTTGTGGGCTGACATTTCAGAAAGGTAGGCGCCATCTCATTGATGTGGTTACTATCTGGGGACTTTGAAAACCAAGGTGGCTGTGATTCCGTGTGTGAGCCTATGTGTGTGTGTGCCTGGGCTCGTGACAGAGAGAGGGAGAGGAGACAGAGGTGGGGAGAGGCAGCCAAATGAGAAAATGTTCGTTTTTGGCTGATGTTTGGGAGAAATACAGAAAAGACAGACTTGGGGCCCTTTGCTTTGTAGAGTTTTGCTCGGAAGTGTTCAGTAGCGGAGGGTAAACGTCGAGTCCAAACTTCCACTCCTGATCTGCATTCCTTGCTCTCAGGCCAGTTTAAACATCGAGAGTTCGGAAGAATGGCTTGGGGAGTGAAATCACATGTGGCTGAATGCTCAGCATGGCTTGGTTTATTAGAAAGCCCTGACTCCAGGTGGAATGAAAGGGTCACCACAGATCCTTGCCAGGTGGCATGGCAAAGGCCATTGCCTTAAACCGAGAACAAGGTGGGACTTGCCCACCCTGCAGTGGCAAGCCTTCCTAAGCTGCTTCTGTCTTGAGAGATGCAGTGCTCGGTGTCATGCCAGGAGACATGCGCTGTTTGGTTCTAAGACTGCCAGTCTCCTGCAGAAAAATGAAACAAAATCAAACTACCTTTTCTGATCCAAGCAAATGTTTAGCAAGAATGTTCTGTTAGACATTGTAGTTTTTTTTAAAGCTTTACACCAAAGCAAGGAAAATAAATCTTTAGGGCTGACCAGATAATGAATTTTAATGTATTCATTAACGCACAATGTTCAAGTGCCTTCTCTACCATAAGTGAGTGTTTGACTTTAAGCTTCACCTTTTCATTGCCTTCCCCCTACAAGCCTTATGTTTTTCTTAAAAGGGGTTTCCATTTATAATTTCATCAGTAGAATTTCTGGATAAGGAGACAAGTTCTTTAAAGAAAAATAGGCGTATGTTCATAAAAGTAATCATTGTGTGGTCCTCTTGTTAATGATATTTCTGCCTTTTTCTAAAATATCAATTTACATAAGTTTGAAGATAATTCTGGGCTAATAATAATCTACATTTACTAAATCCTTGCTATGTGTACATGCATTTTTCTGTTTAGGCTCATGGTATGTCACTTTCAGATGAGGAATTGAGGCTTAGTGAGATTTACAGTGGCACAGCAGGGAAGTGAGGAAGCCACAGCTTTACCGCCTTTCTGCACACTAAGATGTATGATTTGAGCCCATTCTATATTCCCATTCTATTCAATGAACACCTCCTTGTTGTTGGGAGGGATTTCTGAAGCCATGATAATATTCAAATACTTGAACTTGGTATCTTATAACAAAAGGCCAAATCAGTCAATCAATAGCCTGCTTCTGCTGTTGGGGTGAATGAAGGCATGGTGTGGTGGACAGAACGTAAACTAGAAAGACAGATCAAAATTCGAATTCCCGCATCCTGCCTACTAACTGTGACCCTGGCAAGTCAGTGAATTTCCATTTTTTTTTTTGAGATGGAGGGTCTCACTCTGTCACTGAGGCTGGAGTACAGTGGCATGACCTTGGTTCACTGCAACCTCTGCCTTCTGGGTTCAAGCGATTCTCCTGCCTCAACCTCCTGAGTAGCCGGGATTACAGGCATGTGACACCACACCTAGCTATTTTTTTCTGTATTTTTATTAGAGATGGGGTTTCGCCATGTTGGCCAGTCTGGTCTCGAACTCCTGGCCTCAAGTGATCTGCCGCCTCAGTCTCCTAAAGTGCTGGGATTCCAGGTGTGAGCCACCATACCCAGTCTCAGTAAAATTCTTCAAACTTCAGTTTCCTTATTTATAAGATAATATTATAACATCCATCAAACAAGGTTGTTTATTATAAGGCATACAAAGGCAGGATATGTCAAATGCCTTCCATTGGACCGGACAGAGGGTAGGCCCTTGGTAAATACTATTCATTTATCTGTTTTGCAGTGATTTCTTCATGCTCTTGACATGTTGGATCCTGTTGTAAGCTTGGGGGTATCCGCAGTGAACAAAGTAGACAAGTCCCTGCCCTCATGGGGTTGCCTTTCCACTGGTACTTGTTCATTGTATCCTAGTGTACATTTTTTTTTTTTTTAAAGACAGTCTCCCTCTCTGTCTCCCAGGCTGGAGTACAGTCATGTGGTCCTGGTTCACCACAACCTCTACCTCCCGAGTTCAAGCAATTCTCCTGCCTCTGCCTCTCAAGTAGCTGGGAGTACAGGCACGCACCACCATACCCGACTAATTTGAGAAATCACTTTGTGATTCTCTTTTTTTATGGAGCTGATCCAGCTTTCAAACAGCCTCTGAAGCAAATTAATGAATGTCCTGTGCCAAAAGTCCTCCAAAGCACAGTAAAACCAGGCAAAAAGCAAGAACATCAGACACTTATTTTTCAAAAGTCAGTTTGTTGTGGTAGGCCAGGAAAGTTATAGTTTTGCACACACACACACACACACACACACACACACACACACACACACAGATACACGCACAGACACGCACATGTACACACAGAGTTTATGTGGGTTTTCCCTGGCCTCCACGCCACAGCAGAAGCACTGCCAGGAGCTGGCAGAGTAGTCATGGGAGGAAGGTGCTGGACTGGCTCCAAGGGAGCTCCCTCTACTCACAGAGCTTGAAGTGTATCATGGCAACTGTTCATGTATCTTGGACCCCAAGCCATCCACACAACAGCCTTGGATTTTCTAAGGCCTCTTCAACATGAATTTAGGGATACAATGCAAAGACTGACCTGCAGATGTACACCTTTGTAAGGATAGATTTGGGACAAAAGCGACTCACTTACTTATTGGCAAAAAGCCTGCCGTCAAGTTCATCGAGTAGGCCAGCTGGCATCAAGAATGGTGTGTTGGCAATCTGTCCCCATGTTTGAATACTGAGAAACTGCAGATCTTAGTAGAGAGATAGGAGAGAAGAACATAGGGAAGGTCTCTCTGGAATCAGATGCAGGTATATTCTTCTTTTTCCTGGAAACACCTCAACACACAATACAACAATCTAATTGATCTTATACAGCCCAAGTTTGTGGTTTTGTTTATTGGGTGGACCCAGGATGATTGAAGAAATCCTTGTGCCAACTCGAGACAGACCAGACAGTTGACAGCATGAAAGAAGGACTTATTTTCCTAAGCCCTGTGCAATCAAGCCCATCCTTTAACAGATGTACTGTATGTGTTGCCTTGAGATTTGTCCTTGTAGCTGGGATTTAAAATGACGAAAACATAAATGAAGCCACAGATCTAATTAAAATAAATAAATAAGGGCTTATATATAAAAACCCCAATGGGCAAGTGAGCAGAGAGATTAAGCTTTGACCTTGTACAAAACTGTAACAGCCACAATTCTCCACAGAACTTTCTGCTAATGGTGGACAGATGTTCAATTGTAAATGGGCTACAGTTCGATCACTTCCAAGGGTTGTTATTATCATAATTTCAAGGCTGAGAAGCTCCATTAATAAATAGAAAATAGCTCTGAGGAGAAGGGGATTCGGTTTAGGTGACCATGAAACAAATTTTACCTTTTCCATGTATGAGGATTTTAAATGTCTCCATCTGCGCATATCTTCCTGCTACTCAAATACAAAGTTAAAGGGTTCTGGGTATTTATTTTTTGGCCTACCTGGCCACAGGAAACGCTGTGGAGAGGATTTGTGCTGGTGGTGGGATTACATGTTTCAATTTAATGGAAAGTTTCCTTTTTATTGTTGCCTGAGTTAAATCTTTAGGAAATACCAGGAAACTAAGATATTTAACCAAAATTCCCAAATCTGTCTGCTCAGGATTTGTAAACACACACACACACACACACACACGTGTGTGCATGTACATAATATGAAAGCACAATCAAAAGATAAATGCATTTTTCATTAATGGGAAAAGTGTCAAATTCACAGGCAAGGTGTACATTTAGGTTATCTGAAGAGATAAAATATTACATTAAAGAGTTTGAAACCATTTTTATGTACTATATTCACGTTCTAAAATGAAGTACTTAGTGAAGAACAATCGTATGTGAGAATCCATTTAATTCTCTGCTGGGATAAGGTTTATTTGTTTTATTTTGATTTCTTTGCCAGACATATTTTATTGGATAGTCAATGAATACTTGTTGATTAGATTGATCCTGACACAGGCTGAACAACAAACTAATCATTTTAAAATTTAAGCAAAAATTCCGAAAGCATTGTCTTCAATAATGAAAACGACTTGACATTAATAACTAGCTTGGCTTTGATTTCTTCTGCTCAAAGTTTGTTTTCTTGTTTGACATATGATTAAAACTTCAAAAACATACAAATTATTAAAACTTCAAAAACATACAATATGCTGATGCTGAACAAATGTCAAATTCTGCAGAGTAGCAGTTTTCATTTGTAATGTTCACACCACAGAATCATTACTATATTCCACTTTGGGTCAAAGTTACAGGGTTTTGTAACAAGCTCTTCCTATCCCATTAGCTGTAACTGGCTTTACTTGGCTTGATTACAATGGAGATCTGCTTTATGTGGAATTCTGGGCTATAACTAACTGTGTAAGAGTAAAACTTCAGAGCTTTTCTAGATGATGACTATAAACTCATATGCAACTTGAATTTTCCTCAGTGATTGTTATGTAGATTACACTACTGCAGTGGTTTTCAAATGTTTTTGAGCCTTACTGAGAGTAAGAAATACCTTTTATATCTCAACTTAAGACACATACACACACAATTCTGAAATAATAGTTTCATAAAACAATACTTATGAGTATTGTTTTCTCTTTCTTTTTTCTTTTTTCTTTTTTTGAGATGGAGTTTCGCTCTTGTTACCCAGGCTGGAGTGCAATGGCGCAATCTCGGCTCACCGCAACCTCCACCTCCTGGGTTCAAGCAATTCTCCTGCCTCAGCCTCCTGAGTAGCTGGGATTACAGGCAC
>CAUYOR010058922.1:0-10085 GCA_963573925.1 Callimico goeldii | reverse complement strand
GGAGGCAGGGAGAAAGGGAGGGAGGGAGGAAAGGAGGGAGGGGGGAAGAGAGGGAGGCAGGGAGAAAGGGAGGAAGGGAGGGAGGGAGAAAGGGAGGGAGGGAGGAAAGGAGGGAGGGGGAAGAGAGGGAGGCAGGGAGAGAGGGAGGAAGGGAGGAAAGGAGGGAGGGGGGAAGAGAGGGAGGGAGGCAGGGAGAAAGGGAGAAAGGGAGGAAGAGAGGGAGGGAGGGAGGTGGGAATTGAGGGAGGGAAGAGGAGAGAGAGAGAGAGAGGTGGGGAGAGAGGGAGGGAGAAACCATTTTTAATCTGTATTAAAGGAAATGGTATTTAACATTGAAGAAAACAGATAAAGAACAGAATCCTAAAATAGTTTAAAGCAGATACAACATAGTTCATGAAAAACTCACTGTTTTGCATTTTTCTAATTTTTACAACACACTCGTGAAAGTTGTCACCCACCGCCTCTGGGATTTGACAGCAGACACTTGTCTTGCCCACCCTCAGAACAACGCGCGGCACCGTGTTTGGCACGAGGACTCCAGGAATATTTGTGGAATAAAGGAGTGTCTGTGGACGGTAACATCTGCCACACTAAAGCATCACCAGGGCCAGAGAGGCCAGGGTGTGGACCATGAAGGCGATGGTGCCGCAGAGAAAATAAGGAAGGGTGCCCCAGGAGTGGCAACATTGGCGTACATGTAAAGAAAATATTTCGGGCCCATCCACATGCATCTGAATCTGTGTCTTCAAATTTCTGGGCTTATTAATTATTTATTTATTTGACAGGGTCTCAATCTGTCACCCAGTGGTGTGATCAGTGCCCACTGCAGCCTCAACCTCCTGGGCTCAAGTGATCCTCCTGTCTCAGCCTCCTGAGTAGCTGGCACTAGGTGTGTGCCGCCACACCCAGGATAGTTTCTTATGTTTTGTAGAGGCAGGGTTTGCTTATGTTGCCCAGGCTGATCCTGAACTCCTAGCCTCAAGCAATGCTCCCACCTCAGCCTCCTGAAGTGCTGGGATTCCAGGTGTGAGGCACTGTGCCAGCTAGGTTCTCATTTCTGAGAGAGACCATTGACACCGAATCAAACGGAGAGTGATCTGTCACTTGTCGGTCCCCACCCCAGCCCCACTTGTTCCAACTAGATGAGAAACAAAGTGTTGTCTTTCAATTTCATTACAGGTTATAATTTTTTTATTTTATATTTATTTAGAGAGGGTCTCACTTTGTCACCCAGGTTGAAATACAGTGGTGCATTCTTGGCTCACTGCAACCTCCTCCTCCCGGGTTCAAGCAATTCTCCTGTCTCAGTCTCCTGAGTAGCTGGGACCACAGGTGCCTGCCACCACACTCGGCTAATTTTTGTATTTTTAGTAGAGACTGGGTTTCACCATGTTGGCCAGGCTGGTCTCCAACTCCTGGCATCAAGGGGTCCACCCTCCTCAGCCTCCCAAAGTGCTGGGATTACAGGCATGAGCCACCGTGCCTGGCAGGATGTTATTTTTTTTAATGCATATAGTTCGCTTGATCAACCAATGGAGGTTCATCCCTGATGATCAGAATGAGATCTTTTTGGTGCAGTTGAGGCTAGTCAGAGGATAGGTGCAAGGGAACCTTCTGGTTCCTCCAGTCACCATCTGGTGACTTCAACTATGAGCTTCTGATGTCATATCTGTGCCATGAAAATGACATTGGCACTTTTCCAGGTGTGGCAGAGAAGCTGTTAACAGCACAGCACAGAGCCTTGCCCAGAAGCAGAGGCTTAACAGCAACAGAAGAAAGAAAGAAAGAAAGAAAGAGAGAGAGAGAGAGAGAGAGAGAGAGAGAGAGAGAGAGAAAGAGAAAGAGAGAAAGAGAGAAAGAAAGAGAGAGAGGGGGGAAAGAAGGAAGGAAGGAAGGAAGGAAGGAGGAAGAGTGGGAAGAGAAGGAAAAGGAGAAGAAAGAAGAAGAAGAAAGAGGAGGAGGAGGAGGAGAAAGAAGAAAAAAGAAAGACAGAAAGAAAGACAGCAAGAAAGACAGAAAGAAAGAAAGAAAGAAACAAAGAAAGAAAGAAAGAAAACCCATCTGACTGCCATTTACTACTCTACCTCCGCCCCATTTACAATTTCTGAAAACAGGCTAGAGACTGACAAGGCAGAGTATAACATCTTGTTGAATCTAAGAACACAGAACGGTTCTGATTAGGGAGATGAAAAGAGAAATTAAAGTTAATCAGCAGTGACAAGTAAAAAGTGTATGCAGAACAGACGGCAGAGATTCAAGTCTCAGGATTGGCAACAATTACTCAATTTCTCTAAGCCTCAGTTTTCTCATCTGTAAAATGGAGAGAATGACAGCATCTACTCTTAGCAGGCTTAAATGGGACGCTACAAGATAAACGATGTAAACCACTTGTTGCAGCACCCAGCATACAGTAAAGTGATCATTAAAGAACTATGATTTGTTATTATTTTTACTATTCCTATCATGACAATGATCAGATCAGAGTATCTGTCTGAAACACCGGGCAGGAAGGACATGGCTACCTTAGATTCCAGTTTATCTTTTGCATGCAAAGGGATGATGCTACCAGCACCACATCTTTCGTTGTCAGCCAAATAAGATCTATCCACGAGACGCTGAGCAGCGTGGCTCAAGCTGTAATCCCAGCACATTGGGAGGCCAAGGCAGGCAGATCACAAGGTCAGGAGTTTGAGATCAGCCTGGTCAATACGGTGAAAGCCTGTCGTCTCTACTAAAAATATAAAAAATAAGCTGGGCATGGTGGCATGTGCCTACAGTTACAGCTACTTGAGAGGGTGAGGCAGGAGAATCACTTGAACCTGGGAGGTGAAGGTTGCAGTGAGCCAAGATTGTACCACTGTACTCCAGCTTTCTAGTCTGGATGACAGATGGAGACTCCATCTCAAAAAAAAAAAAAGTCTATCCAGAAGAGAACAGGAGCAAAAAATATGAATGGGAAAATACAAAAGAAACAGGTAACTCTCATAGTCCTCTATGCTCTAAGGAGAGATTCTGCTAGTGTGATTAGTTCAAAGCAGTGCATTAAGCCCAATGGAATCATTTTAAGTAAGACTCTAATTTCAGGAACCTAAGACAATCTGTGTTTTAATAAGATATTTCATTGTATCCCCAATACAAAAACATTGTTTGCCCGACTCTATAATGTATTGTTAGACACTGCACCATTACCAAAGCAAAATGAAACTCGCGATGATTTCGCTAATGAAACAATTGGGTCATGAGGCAAAGCCCAGCCCGGCACTTAAAACGGGGCTGAATAACTCCAAGTAGGGATCTGCGGAGCTGAATATTCCCGGCTGGAATTGCACCTTTCCCTACTCTTCTGCAGAGAAAATCACTGAAATAGCCTGGTAACAATACCACTGCTGTCTCCCTAACTTGAGCTTTCCTTTGTTCCTTCCAGAGAAAAGACTTCCGCTGATTATGAATATTCCACTCTACAATTTCCATCAATTAATATACTACCACATTCTTATTACAGTATTAATAGCTTCTTGATTTACATTAGAAAGTATGTATTTTACACCACGGGTGAAGCTCTTTCTTCCCCTTTAACGGAAAGTGCTTAGATAAAGAGAACTTACAATTTGGAAAATGGAGGGGGTGTGTGTGTGTGTGTGTGTGTGTGTGTGTGTGTGTGTGTGCGTGCGTGTGTGAATAACGGCTTGGACATAATAGATTCTATTCTCCTTTCTGTGTTTTTTTTTTTTCCCTCTCTGCTGGGGAAATCCTACGCCCCAGTCAAGGAAGACAACACAGCTGCCCTGAAGCTCCTGTGTCCTCCCACTTCCTTCTAGAGCTAAGTCTGTATGTCTCTCCTGGATGTGTCTCCAACTGTCCACAGAACTCAGAGTTCGCAAGTTGCTTTCCACAAAAACCCAAAGAGGCAAAGAGGGACCCATTCCTTCTGGATGAGTAAAATGAGGCAGGTGGCGCTGAAGAAGAAAGCAATCTTGGTGATAAAGGAGTTCTGTTTGAGCGGCAGAGAGGCCAACCTGGGTTTCCCTCTCTATCTCTGCTGTGCGAGGAGCCATATCACTTACACTCCCCGAGTCCTGGAGGCCTGACCCATAAAATCAGGGTATTTACACCCCTGCCCCAAGTATTCTGTGGAAGCTGAACAAGGTTGAGGGCACAGACAATGCTTTAAATAGTGACAAAGGGATGGCGGAGGCTCTAGAGGGAAAGGCAGTCTCCTTGCCCAGGTACATCCAAAGCTACAGACTACAGATGTTCTGCAAAGACTGAGAAGGCCACAGTATCATGCAGGCTTCTTCCTGCCACGTTAGGCAGAGGATTCCAGGCGTGAGTCACCCACTCAGTGACCTCTGAGTCCATTCTAAACGTTCGGTTCAAAGGATTGAGTGCTCCCAAGGTGGCCGTACGGAGAAGTTAAACCTACAATTCTCTCAGTGTCCGGAGTTCAGGGTTTACTACGCTTTCAGGGCTCTATCGTCCTGCTGTCATTTTGTGGCAGTTTCATCAGCTACTAGGGTTTAATCGAAGAATCCAGAAGATTCTAGTCTCAGTTATGCCACTGAGTAACTGTGCAGTTACAAGACAGGTCCTTTACCTGGCTGGACTTCAGCCCCATAAAACAAGGATGGTCCCTAGGAGAAGAGGCATCCCACCCTCGCTTTTCACTCTGTAGGCATGCATGCTTTAACCCATGGAGGGTTGGAGGGGGAGGAAAAGAAAAGAATACTTAAAATGAAGATGACGACATATGAAAATCCTTGATTCTGCTAAAAACAACTCAGTAACAAATGGCTGAAGTTGGGGTCTATTTCCCTTATCTGGGGCTCCCCCTCCAGCGATGCTGTCTCCACCTGGTCGGTTTCTTTTATTTACAGTAACCTACAGGTGACCCTGTGATATGGTTTGGTTGTGTTCCTGCCCAAATCTCATCTTGAATTGTAGCTCCCACAATTCCCATGTGTTGTGGGAGGGCCCCAGTGGGAGGTAACTGAATCATGGGGGAGGGTCTTTCCCAGGCTTTTCTCGTGATAGTAAGTCTCATGAGAGCTGATGGTTTTATAATGGGTAGTTTCCCTGCACAGGCTCTTTCCTGGCCTGCTGCCATCCATGTAAGACATGACTTGCTCCTCCTTGCCTTCAACCATGATTGTAAGGACTCCCTAGTCACGTGGAACCGTGAGTCCATTACACCTCTTTCCTGTTTCAATGACTCAGTTTGGAGTATGTCTTTTTAGCAGCAAGAAAACAGACTAATTCAGCCCCATGGCACCTTTGAGTCCTAGAAAGGGGTGGTTCAGCCACTGTCATGTAGAGAGCTCACTGTCCCTTCCTCAATACAGACACCACTCCCATTTCCAGATGTTTTGGCAAGACCCAGAGTGCAGAGACCAAGACTCCCTTCAGCACCCCCAGTCGCCTAGTGGTAACAATTCTCCCTCTGTTCCCCACACCCCACTTCCGAAACACAAGGCATCTGTGGATGTCCCCTGGTCCAGCCTATCTCTTCAGGGGCCACTCAGAGACTGAGGAGCCAATGGTGACTGGCAGGCTTAGTCAGTACATTTCTCCCCAAACTGTGTCAGGAACAATTAAATGGTGAGGCCTGGAAATGAGAGGAATGTGGCCCTCCTGAGGCCGTGTCTACACATGACCAGGGCCGTCTGCGGGGCCAGCTTAGTGAAAAACACCAGTCAGAAGGACTGTGTGATTGAACTGACAGGCCAATTCCCCAGCCATGGCCGCAGCCTGGGGCTATAGCGGCGGCAGGGCAGCAGGTCCTTTGGTTTCCTTCCCATTTAAAGCACTTTGCAGAGTCTCAAGCCCAAGGTGGAGATTCAGTTCAATGTCTGTGAATGGATTGATTAATTTAAAGCCCCTGAGAGATCCCGGAGGTTCACAGATAAAGCCAGACGAAGCTGGGATTTTTCCTCTTTCTCTGAAGGAAAACGTGCAAGAAGCAGCCCCCGTATTGGAGGTGATTTACATTTCTGTCTTCATCCAGGAACTGGAGGAGGGGATGAGAGTCTCCAACAGCAACTCCAGGAGTTTAGCTGAGAGCAGCTTGAGCTGGCATTCAGATTCTAATCGGACACCTTCCTGGCATGAAACACATGGCGAGCCCCAACGTGGAGTCTGAGTGTTCAAAGTTTGGGGTCCAACCAGTCTTGACCTCGATGCCGACCCTGCCACTTACTAGTTGCCTAAGTGTGTCACTGAAACTCCCTCTGCCTCTGTTTCCCTGTTAAGAAGAGATTTGAATGAGCGGTTGGTGTCATGTGTTCAGAACAGTGCCAGGCAGAGTAGCTGCTCACTAAAAGCTATGTATTTGTATGAAGGTGACAATGAAGAGGCCAGAAACAGTGTCATCAAGCACAAAAGCCAAGTCTCCAGGAGCTGCTCCAGATGAAAATGCCTCTGGTGCCCTTTTAGGCACACTGTAGTCACTGGGAGAGTAACTCTCCTTCTGCATTTAAGTGGACAGATGCCCCTGTGTCAATTTTTTGAAAGGAGAATTCTATTCAAAATGTTTGCCTGCCGACTGCCACAAAATGCACCAAACCAGGAGACGTGTTGATGTCTCCGATGGCGTCAACCCCGGGGCTTGCCTGGTCAAAGGCTCTCCCCCAAGTGAGCTCTCACCATGGCAAGAGGTATCCGGCTCTTTGCTGAATTGTATCAGAGCAACATGAACCAAAATGCACAGGGGGCAGGGAGTAGGGAAAGAGGAAGAAGTTAATAATACCTTATAAATTCAATTTGCATTCTCCTCTCGGTTTTAACCCAATCTACATAAGCGTTCCAAAATAAGCAGTCATTTGAAATCCTCCCACGTGACAGACGGTCTTACACATCTTAAAACACAATCCGTTTATTAAACTAAACAGCACAATGTGGTTTTAACTGGTTCTAGAATATTCTGATAGTGAAATATTTTCTGTTTCTGGGTCAGAACCGGTCATTTCTTCTTGAGAAGATGATGTTTGAAAATCAGTTCCTCCTATTATAGATTTCTCCCTCAGCTTGTAGAAAATCCATGATTCCCTAAACATTGGTCTTTGAAAGCACATTGACTAAAATCTTCATGCTTAATTCATGAAGCGCAGTCTGGAGATTAGTGGAGCTGGACACAGACCAGGAATACTTTATCATATTCTAATAAGCAGAGGCTGAAAATTGCATTTCTAAAGCTACAGTATTAAAGGGCATACCGCAAAACATGACCCAAACATAACTCAGTAGTTTTACAGTGTCTGAAAAGGCTTTGATATGATAAAGTATGCTGACGAGGGGAATAAACACAACTAGAAATTTCTGAATTTAAAAAAGAAAAAAAAAGAGGGGAGGGCTTAGCAAACATTCAGCATATTCATGGGAAAAAAAAATATATATATATAAATAATAATCTCATATATTGTGACTCCCATTAAGCAAGTATTGACTATCAAATCGTGCTACAGAAGATCACTGTAGCACCACAGTTTAGGGGTTTAGAAAGCATAAAAACAAGAGAGATGAAAGAGAAAAGAAAAATTTTTTTTAATCTAATGAGGCTGATTTGAAGGTCTCCAGAAAAATCTAAATTCTGGCTATTTAACTTTTCTTAAAACAGGTCACCAGTATTGTTTCTGAAAGCAGAAAGCAAAGCATATAGTAGTGGGATGGGTGGCCACAAATGCTTAATGGTGGACCAAGGATATGGCTCAGAAAATGGTGCAAGAGAAAATGCCCCATGATGCAGGGACTCACTGCCTACCCAAATGACAGTAATGGGAAAAGAGCCCCTATACAGTCCAAATGGATGAATCAGCAGTGCATGTGGCCCCAAGTACACCGCCCGGCACACAGTAGGTGCTGACAGTATCTGTTTAACTGATTGACTCCTTGATTAATATATGAAGGAGTGAAAAAGCAATGGAAACAGCTCCTGTGCACTTCCCAAGGGTTCCCAGAGACTGTGGATCTACCCTACTAAATGCTTGCGAAGCTGTTTTCTCTCTATAAAGGCACCAGTTAAAATAAACAAAGCATTAGTTCAGGAGCAGTTTTCATAAAGATAGTAGTGCCCAGATTGTAAGCACCTGGCTCCAGCATTTCCATGCAGAAGACAGCCGGGAGCAGCAATGAGGCTGGGAGGGGATGGCGTGCTGGGGGCTCAAAGGATTTGCCGTTAAATTTCATCTGCATAGCTAGAACATGGTTACTACTTAGACTACTGCATGTTTCTTGACGACGGTGTCAGGAGAGTATGCGGGGTGCTATGAAGAGCTGGCTGATTGTGTGCGTGTGATCCCCGACCCTCCAAGCCAGCCCCATCACTGCTGAGATCAGAGTAGAGAGATCAGAGCAGCCGAAACCCTGCTGATTTTTATGATTTTATTTTTATGGCTGTGCACTCACCATGCACCCTTCATCTACTTAATGAAAGGGCTGGGCTTACTTTCCACTAGGCCTGGCTTACCCCCCAGCTGGATCTCCCTGCTGGCTTCTAACTACAAAGTCCATGTTCCCCCCGAAAAGTGGGTGCTGCAATCAGCATGTCCCATACGTCTGGGTGTCCTCTACTCCAGCTGGCAGGTCCTTGCACACCTATCATGTCCCCTGTCTTGGAAAATGCCATCTTGCACTCCTGTCACAACCCTCCCAACCTCAATCTTGGAAGTCACCTCAGCACTCTGATGTGCTCTGCTGAGGCGGGGCTGGCTACTCCTGCTGTGGGTGGCCACAGCAGCCCGTGTCATCCCACCATGACCCTGATTACATCTTCACCGATGCACACCTTCCCCAGCACAACATATGCTCTTGAAGGGCCAAGACCTTGACAGGGAACTGCTGTAGACCCAGGTCTAGCACAGACCCTAGCCAGATAGGATCTCAAAACATTTCTATTGCATGAAACAAATGAACAAAAGAAGAGGGTGAACCCAAGGTATCCAACCACACAAGGAGACTTCCGATATCACCTTTTCTTTTATAAATATTATCTTTTGTTTTGTTGATGTCATCAAAAGATGATGTCACCTTTTGTCTTATATTCTTTCACATTAAAGAAAATAAAGTCTATCATGTATAATATATATATATATATACACACACACACACACCATACATGATTAGAAACTTTGAATATAAAAAAATGAGCAGAAAGAACAAAGAGAACCAAACTTCTCATATTCCCACCATTTAGCATTTTTCTAATCCTGAGTATAAGTCTTACCCCCTTTTCTACGCTCCTGAGCTCAGGTTTCTTTTCAGTTGTTTTTATTATTTATTTATTTATTTGAGACAGAGTCTTGCTCTGCCACCCAGGCTGGAGTGCAGTGGCAGGTATTGGCTCACTGCAGCCTCTGCCTCCAGGGTTCAAGGGATTCTCCTGCCTCAGCCTTCTGAGTAGCTGGGACTACAGGCATGTGCCACTAAGCCCAGCTAATTTTTTGAATTTTTAGTAGAGACGGGTCTCACCATGTTGGCCAGGGTGGTCTTGATCTCCTGGCCTTGTGATCTGCCTGCCTCAGCCTCCCAAAGTGCTGGGATTACAGGTATGAGCCACCATGCCTGGCCTAGTTTTATTTTTTATTTGATATTTAAGATAGAAAGAATAAATTCTGGTGTCCTGTTGCACAGAAGATGAATATAGTTAACAACACATTGCATATTTCCAAATTGCTCAAAAAGCGGCTTTTCAATGTTCTCATCATAAATAATAAATGTTTGAGATGGTGGCTATGCTTATTATCTTGATTTGATCATTATGCCATGTATACACGTACTGAGTTCTGGTTTCTGCCAGCAGCTCTCTGAGGAGCCATCCCAGGGCCACTCTGAGTATGGCCCACCATCGAGACATCCCCACTGGCCAATGGGGGGCAGGTGGCCCTGCCTACCCTGTCTTAAGGACACTGTATATTTCTTTTTTTTTTTTTTTTCTGAGACAGAGTTTCGCTCTTGTTACCCAGGCTGGAGTGCAATGGTGTGATCTCGGCTCACCACAACCTCCGCCTCCTGGGTTCAGGCAATTCTCCTGCCTCAGCCTCCTGAGTAGCTGGGATTACAGGCACGTGCCACCATGCCCAGCTAATTTTTTGTAT